>JZLH01S0528725.1:22726-35336 GCA_001188425.1 Eucidaris tribuloides
CTAAAAACATTCAGAGTCTATTATCGCAGGGTTATGACTTTGGGGCATAAAGCTTTCAAATAAACAAAAAATTCCCAAAACTAAACTTGAGCTTTAAGAATGATATTAACCAATCATATATAATGCAAACAAACTACAGACAATAGTGATATGTAATTGAAGGGAAAACAATAAATTCACTAAAAACCTGTGTAAAGTTGTGGTTGATCAGACAAATTTTTAATTAATCTTTCATAAAATATGGTATTAGAAGGGCATATTTTAATATACATCAAACATGTACCCAAAAGATGTTTAGAAGGGCATATTTTAAACACATATTACATAGTAAGTCTTTGACATCATATTCTAAATTTACCCACCTGAATTGTACCAGATATTCATCTTTCATGAGATTTAGTGAAACTTAAAATTCCTTAATTTTGTTATCACTGGTCCAATTGTGCAAAAAAAAACAAAATTCTTGTTGTTTGATATCACTATTTATTGAAAGTTAACTGAAATATACATCTTAATTAACTTGTACTTTACCTAAACAAGAAGGGGCTTCTGTGTGCTGATACATTTTTTTATTAACTAAATTCAGCAGCATTCACATACATCAAAGATACGGAATCAGGTAGTATTATGACACAGAACAATACTTTAGAATTATACAAGGTTTACAGTTCACACTCACCAAGTTCAAATTTTGTCATCTGCTCCTTAAACATGTCCTCGTTAAAGATTAGTTTAACAAGATCTTGTGTAGCTTTGTCCAGTTTGGATGGCAACACCTTTTTATCAGAGTCATCTAGGGAAGCAAGCTGATGAAAAAAAAACTCAAAATCAAAAGTTTGGATGAATTACTGCTATGTAGTTGTTGGGTGCAGAGGTAAACTCATCATCTGAACAGCTGTCAACTTGGTCTACTACCCTGTTGAAAAAAAATACACAATGTGGTCACAATGCAGAATAAATTTGCTGTTCATCTCTGTATTATCAAATGCATGATAAATATAAGATCAAATGCTTGATCTGATCAGATCAAGCATTTGATCTTATGTATCATCAATTTGATAATACAGAGATAAACAGCAAATTTATTCTGCATCTTGAATTCTCTCTGCAAACCTTTCATTAATTAATGTGGTCAGTTTTTCACAGTGATCACAGTGTGTTCAGACAGTGACCACAGTGTGTTTAGACAGCGATCACAGTGTGTTTACACAGTGATCTCAGCATCACTCTGTGGAAATGGACCAAATACACACAGTGGTCATGACCTGCCAGAAAGAACACAGGGTGACTGGTCACACTATGTGCACTCCAACAACACAGAGATAATGTTGTTATCATATCCACATACAGTCAAACCTGTCTTAGTGGCTACCTCTCTATAGCAGCCATCCTGTCTGTAGTGGCCACTAAACAAATTCCCATGGAGACAAATCATGTTACAGAACCTATCACAGTGATGTATCTATAAAGAATACATTTTTTCTGTTTCCCTTGGGTGGCCACAATAGACAGGATTCACTGTAGTACGTATTACAGTGTGTTCACAATTCACACTGTGTTCACACTTTGTTAATGCTGTGTGCATACTGTGTTCACACTGTGTGCTCTATTTAGACACAATGTGAGGACACTGTGTTTTTTTAGTGTGTTTAATGACAGGTTAGTTCAAATATATATCGGTTTATTTACTAGTGCTTAAAACTTGTAATTCCATACTTCTGGTCTGTCTGTCTGTCTGCCTTTCTTTGTTTCTGTCTTCCTTTCTTCCTACTTCCTGTCTTTTTCATTCTTTCTTCCTACTTCCTTTCTTCTTTCTTTCTCTTTCTTTCTGCATTTCTTTCTTTTATTTTTCTTTCTTCCTGCCTTCCTTCCATCCTTCCTTTGTCTCTTTTTTCTTCTTTCTTTTCTTTCTTCTTTCTTTCTATCTTTCTTTCCTTTCTTTCTTCCTCTCTTTCTTTCTTTCTTTCATTTTTTTTTTCTGGTCAGTTAGTTATTATGTTATTTACCTTGGCTGCTGTATCTTGCATCTCATCATCATCTGCCTCCTCAACCTCTATCAAAGTATATTTTCCGGTTTGCGGCTGAAAATTGGCTCTGTTCTCCCACTTGTTTTTCGTCTTGTCTGAAAACTTTTTGCAGAAAAATTTCTTGGCTGCTTCCATGTCTACGCCACAAGACTGTGTAGCATTCGCACCGGGTTCTCCCTGGGTACATTTGAAAAAAAAAATCAGCAGTTACAGAAATCATACATTTTGTTCTGTTTCTACATCAGACCATGGACATAAGATAACTGAAGTACTGTTATTACTTTATATTTTCTATTATTACTATCAATTCTTGAATGAAACATGGCCATTGCATACAATTTAATACATACCCATCTACAGCTGGCGATATTTGATCTAAACCTCATTCGATTACATAAGTAAAATGTCATTAATAACACAATATATCGCCTAAGCTGAAAAACAGATTTGTGATGAATGTGATAAATCTATTTTAGCTAAATTGACATGCCTCCTGTAGGGCTTTTATCAAAACATGGTCAACACAATGTTGCTTTCTGTAGACACTCTTGTAACTAGATTGGGAGATTCATAGTGCTGATTGTTTATAAATAGCATTTTTGGTGGGCAGTGTGTTGACAGAGATGTTATTTGTTGATAATTATACTAAATGCACTACTGCTCTTGATACAACAAGTTTGACAGCTGAACAGTTTGGAGGTCTCTCTCTTTTATTTCCACCTCCCTGTTTCTACCTATATGATTACAGACAGTAGCACTCGTGTGCAGAGTATTCATAGCTATGGGGATTTATTGGTCCCTCCCACAGCAGTGCATGCATTTGCCCCATTAGGTTTTCATAATCGATGATATTTTAGGCCATCTCGTGACCGCGGCGATATTTGAAATAATAAGGAGATCATTATTAGGAATTCAATATTTTTTCAACATCAAAGAATTTCGATATTATCAAAATATCGCCCAGCTCTACATATACCCATCACAAGTAATTTAATGCAGATGCTTTAAAGATAAAGTTCACTCTGACATCAAGTTGGTTTTAATAAAAGCAGAGCAATGAGAGAAACATATTAATGAAAGTTTAACGAAAATCCACCAAAGAATAACAGAGTTGTGGAATTTTTAACTTTTAAATTTGTGACGTCACATGCGAGCAGCTTCCCATATGTCATGTGCTATAAATTCCATAAAAGTGCTATTTTCTCAGAAATTTGGGAATGATATTTGTGCCATTCAATATATTATCAGAAAACATTATTTCATATACATGCTTCTAATGCAAAAAAAACTCATTCAGTTATGCATGAACCATTAAAAATGGCAATTTAATGGAATTTATATTACATGACATATTGGGAGCCGACTCGCAGTGACGTCACCAAATTTTCAAAAACTTTAAAACCTCATATAAACTCTGTTATTCTTTGGTGGATTTTCGCCAAACTTTCATTAATATCTTTCTCTCATTGTTCTGCTTTTATCAAAACCAACTTGATATCAGGGTGAACCTTGCCTTTAATATCATAACTTTAGGTTTTTTTCTGTTATTTTCACAGAATAAAACTATCTTACTCCAGTTCAGGGTATTCATATAAAATGAAATATGTAAAATAAAAATAAAATAAAATAATCTTATGAACATGATACTTACAACTCTGCCCCACCTGGTCCATACATAATAATCATCAGAATATTGACATTTCAGCAGCTGGATGACGTAGTATTTATTGTTGTTGTGGCCAATGTTAGTCTGGTTCAGCATACAGTCATAGTCTTGGTAGACCTGCAATGGATATTGAAAAGTCAAGGTACAGATATTATGTAGTTCAGAAATTCAAATAACATGAATCTGTCCTGCGCACACACTGCACAGTTTGGTCTTCTGCCGAAGACCATGGGGATAAACTTTCTTTCAAGCAATAACTGTAAATGCAAATTTTTTTTCTCATTAATTCCAAATGTAGGCAGAATTTTCATAGAGATGTCTGTTGTTACTATGAATCTTGCAAAGTTTTTTTTACAGACGGAGCAAATAGCTCTTTTTAACCAATACATTGGAGGAAAAACCATGAGGAAAACATAAACACTTCTGTACTGGTAGTCTAAAAGGAGCCAACTCACTCATATTGGTATGAAAAATGAAAATACATAATTACATCACAGTCCACATGTTAGCTTCATAGAAATTACATGTGCATGCAACATTATCAAATTACAGTACATCCGTACTTTTCACACAATTATCATATTGGCAGGTTGGTATCAGTGACTTTATTGTTTCCAAGATACAGATCTAATCGCATGTTGAATACAACTTTAGGTTTTCCAGTTTCAGGAAGCAATGGATTAAAGATCACAGATGTACTCATTAAAATTGTATCTCATCAAGCTTACCTCAACATTATACAGGGTGCAGAGACTGTCGACAGAGAAATTCTTCTTTTTCCCTTTGTCAGCTGTCTTCAGGGCTGCTACCGCGGCCTTCAATCCCCCATCGTCCTCCTGCTTGGATTTCTTGCTCTTCCCTGCAGCAGCTTTGGTTGTTGCAGCTCTCTTTCTTGGTGGCATGATGGATATAATCCCAGAAGATCGTCACCGGAATAGGTTGGACTAGAATAATAATGGAGGAGAGATATATGATAGGAATTGAAGGGTAACAATGACATGATAAGGAGCACTTGTAAATGTCTCAAGAACCAAAATAGGTTGAAATCTATATTTTTGACTGAATGGAATGTAATGTATGTCTATACATAAGGGGATACAGTGCAAAAGATGCATATCACCAATTATATCTGTCTGCTATCCACTCTAGGTAAGTAAGGGGAACACTTCAATGGAAGTTGTGTGCTAAGACAAGCTGGCTTTTCAGTTTTGTTTTATATTTACGAAATAAAACTGTTTTGAACCCATTGTTCATCATGCCTGAACTGAAGAAATAACTTGGATTTATTGACTGAAGTTGAATCTATTCCATATGCATTCACATGTTACATCATTTGGCCATGTATGAGAATTGCACAGAAACAAGCTGCCACTCTAGTGCATGGTCTAGGCTTGATTTGTCTTATCTCAAGGAGAAATGATACCAGTACTTGAAGAATAGTATAAAGCACAAGGTATCAAGCTTTGAAACAATTTGTTACACTATCACATTTGCAGTTTAATCTAATTAAAGACGGCAATAGTACAGCAGCAACTCCTAAGTTTTCACCGGTTTTGGTGTTTGTTTTTGTTTTTTGTTTTTTGTTTTGGTTTGGTTGCAGTAGTTTTGTGTGTGTCAGTGCAAATATGTGTGAAAACTTATTCATATTATTGGTTAGAATTCAGAAAGGAAAATGGTCCCATCTTTGCTCAGCTCCTTCCTATGCTCTAGCATTAATTGGAAATGAAAGTACCCGATTATCTGGAAAAAATGGAAGTTACCGCAATAATATTGTAACATTTAGTGCACAGTATAACTTGATCCAAGTATCAACAGTTAATACAACAAATATGTGACCCGTCACGCCAAAAGGAGCCACAAGTCGATTTTTGGGCCCAGTTGTTTTTTGCCATATTCTTTATCTCCATATTCCAAGCTTTATTTTGGTATATTGCATGTTGCATAAAAGCAAGTAAACCCGGAGAAATTCTACTTCAAACAACGAGCTTTCACCGTGTCACGAAAATCTACTTTACGAGAAAACCGCTGTCAAAGTGCAGCGTCCGTTCAAAATGCTTAACCGCGATCGCGCTGAAATTCTGATAAAACCGAGGGTAAAAACTCCCTAGCAACAGTACGTTTGCATTGCTCATCATTCTTGAAATTTTGCATTTGGAATTTATAGGTTTGTAGAAAGTGCTATTTTCAGTTTGAACGAATTTGGTAAGATTTTAATGCTCGTTTGGTGTTTACCAAAAACACATTGAGTTCTTGACCATCTGCGTTATTTCCGCTCGGTGCATGTATCTTGCGAGGCGGGTCACAGGTGACCATGGACGCCAGACACTTGGGGGTCTGAGGGTGAGAGATTTGACACAATAAATTTCCACAAGTAGTAATTGCTTGTAAGTCGACTGTTCATACTAATTTGTAAAGTTCGGGATTAAATAAACTAAGATTCTCAAGGGACACAATAACTTCTTATTGTCTACTATATCGCTATTCAATTGATACATAACTGCGCCAGCAGTCCAGAGTACGCGCAAGAATTAGACCCCCTATAATTAATACGCCGACAGACATGACAGGGACCCGCTTTGCAAAGTTATGATTCTGTCCTCTTTGACAGCCCCACGTGATTAAGTGCCTATTCAACTAGATTGAGCCAGCTTTTATGCATCCGTAACAAAAGAACAAAAGAACCTGTGAAAGTTTTAATTGATTGTGCACATACTTGGTGTAGTAGTGGGGATTACAAATTACATGGATAATGAAAACGTGCATGTCTTAATTCTAAACCCACCACGTTACAAATTCTCTGGCGCAGCAAATACCTTCTCACGCTGGATCGGCATTTGTACTTACTCTGTTGATTTAATATTGACGCAAAATATAGTGAATCTAATGTTTGCAGATTAAAATGTCGAAAAAATCGGAAACTGCAAACAAATCGAGAATATAATAACAAATCAAGTTCAAGTTAAGGATAGCTTGTAAGTTGGCACGTTCGTAAAAAAAAATGGAATCACATCAATCACGATACGTCATGTGACACATCTCAGCCAATGAGCAGCCGTCTTGCGTTGCTAGGGGCGCGGCCTAACTGACTCGGATTTTCGATGTGTGTTTTTTTCGCGAGGTCGAATGGAAGGCTCTCAGAAAAACGTTAATATTAACCCTTTCCCGTGAATATTTTGATCTGAAACTTTCACAGGACATTAAAGAGACTTTGAAGATTTGATTTCAGTCAAAAAAGTAATTTTGACAAATTTGACCTGTTCCGACAATTTTGCTCTTTTTCTCTAAACCGTCCGTTGCGACTTGTGGCTCCTTTTGGCGTGACGGGTCACCTATGTGCATTCTCTCTTCACCACATACTTAACTCATTGGCAAATTTTGAGATTCAAATTATTGATTAAAAACCCGATATTACCTAATAGTGGTTCATGACACAGTCACACTGTCTAACATCTATTGTGCAGAAAGCCTGAGCCATATGCCTCACAATAGTAAACAAAAGTGCCACGCCCACGCCACGCCCCTTCACCTGTGCAGCTCAACATCTCACACACAGGGCGTGCGCCCCCATGCAGCCATCGGCCGTGCACGCCGTGTATTACACTATCACTGTACTACCAGATGCAGTCAAAATACCCGTTGTACATGTTGTAAGAGGTTTGGATAAGCCAGAAATTATACATTGATTCAGCTCAAACAATCTTCCGTTCCGTTCTTAAATTTCAGAATAATTTGAACAAAACATTTCATTACAGTTTATACCATAGGTAATGTCATACTTCTTACCAAAATCAATCCAAAATCAGCAAAATACTAGCGCCGATGGACTGGCTTGAGCTGGCTAGCTGGCTAGGCAGACTGATCCCTTGTAAAATCTACAGTGAAATATATTCTTCTAAATCGCGATGCACGCTGCTATGAACCACGCATCCACTCCACAAACACTACCTTTGGTCTTTGCCTCGGCTCGTTCAGTTTACTCTAACATTTATACGAACCCAGCCAATCTATTTCCAGCACGTCAAGTGCGTCGATGAAGACGGGGATGGAGATAGACTTTGCCTCACATGTCACTGCTTGTTCCTCGCCAGCATAGCAGAGCTCGCTCGCTTGCGCGCTGGGCCTCAGCGCCTGGGCTGGCTGCGCTGGCCGTATGTTGTTCGGAGCACACTGGCTTGAACTGCAAGTAGCCACATGCATTCTCCCTAGCTTCTTTCACAGATCTCATTTGATTGTTTCCAACATAAGTTTACGATTATTTTAAAATAATAATGAAATTCGGCACGTATATACTATTTTGACCATTCAAAATGTAGTTTGCGGAACCATGCTGCCGCACAAGAAAAAAAAAATGTTATATGGGTCTCTCAAATTTGCTGGAAGTGTCTGGAAATTAGACTGTGAGTACGGTGACGTCATATGTAAATAAACAATTTGTAGTTCCTGGTACACGTATAAAAACGTCCGGAGTCAGATCCACACATTGTATTTTGTCCGAAATTAATTATAATCGAAATAGCCGAAGTAAAACAATAACATTTAAACACATTTTCCTTTCACAGTGTTTTATTTAAAACTCCAGTGTAGTTTGGTCGATCAAACATTTTTTTTTTTCATAAAACTTTCACGTACCTGAAATAATTGTCATGCCAATGCAGGTAGACATCAGAAAACAATACTGAATTTTTTTTTATAAGATATAGCAGCCATTCCATAGTGGTTCGCGTGATATTTGAAGAAAATTTCAAGTTTCAATGTCTTACTATTATCAAACTGGCTTTATTCAAACCAAATTTAACATGTTTTTGAGTCAAGGCATTGGCAATACATATTTTGGTTCTGAAATGATTGTTCAATAATCAATACTTTTTTTGGAAAATAAACAAAAGTATTTGGAAAAATTCTTAATGTTTTATCAAACTTACTGGAATAGCTACCAAATGAATGCAGAAAAAGCAACATGTTATGAATCAGCTTCATTTATTTTCTCACCTTGTGATTTATACCCAAACCCTTCTTTTTTACCACAAAGTTCATCCATGTTCATGAGGCTGTAACTTTAATTCAAATGCTTTAATTTAAAAAATCTTTGAGATTTACATGGTTTCAATTATATTCCTCTTTTGAATTATAATTGACAATAAAATCACTTGCTTCAATTCAATTTTTGAGTTTGACGTTGACCCCTACATGGAATGGCTGATAGGCCTATTGAGATTTCCTTATCATCACGGTGCAGATATTAGATCATATCTGTGTGCATCTGAGTCGGAGTCCCCGACTTTTTCCTATTTTTCGCAAATTTGTCGTGAATGGAAGCGTTTCAGCATATTCAGAACGTATGATTATTAGGGCTTTAATAAATATGTCTAAGAAAAAAAAAAACCCACATTGATGATGCACACTAGAAAATGTCATAGTTCTACATTTACCCAAACTATACACTTTGAATAAGACACATTGACACAGCTTGAAGATCACAAACTGTAACTTGAAGATCACAAACTGTAGTTTGAAGTTGAACGTAAACTTGAGTCTTGAGAGCTGAAAGGAGTGTTTTGGATTCAAGAGCCGGTAGCCAACCGAGTTTTGGTATAATTCCCAAGCCTCGCAGAAAATCTTTAAAGATTGTCCGTCCCTTTAACAAGCTTAAATTTTTGAATCGCTAATCACCATAACAAACTGAAGAACATAATGTAAGACCATCTCTGGAACTTTAACATTTGGAAGCTTAGGCATATATGATATGTAAAAATTTCTGCCGCGAATGTCTGTGTTCGTTCCAAAAATGTATTAGTCTGTGTTACACTTACAGTTCCCATTTTTTTTTTTTTATCGTGTGTGAAGTCCCAAATTTTTATAGTACAAAAATGTAAAATGATTGCTGCTGAAGTACAAATTATATGTCCATAATTTGTGTTGTAATCAAGGGCCTACAGATAACTTAACAGAGCAACATTTCAACATTTCAACAAACAAAACTGCCAAAAGCCTGAGGCATGCATAGACTATTAATCAGGCATCGTTTATGTGCATTATTTGAATTTGACATGACTTATAAATTTTAAATTTTGAATATACAGCTTGCTTGTCTTGCTTTAGGTTTTGCTAATGTTTTGGTGATTTTGCGGTGATCTGCAAAAGGGACGGGCTGACTTTAACATTTCTGTAACTTGTAACTTGGTTCATTTGTTTGTTTGTTTGGTTTTTTTTATGGACAACTATCCTTTTGTTCGTGTTATTATTCTATTCTGGAGGGCGGGAGGCACTGTCATTACAAGGTGTATTACCATGCTCGTGTGTGGACTTTCAAAATCGACCATAAACAAATTTTCTGTCGATCTCAGAATACCCTAAACAAGTATATTCTAGTCTGAAAAAGATACCTTTTTTTTAAATAGGCCTTCTGTTAAAAGTAAATCTTTTTTCTAATTTGGGCGATTTTGACGCGCGTGCATCACCTATCCGTTAAAAAGAATAATTTTTGTACGCATTTTTTTTCACTCGCGCATGGTTGTAATGATGGTGCCCTCCCCCTGTTTATCATCTGTCATTAGTAGGCTATCGGCCCCATCAGCCTGTTTGAAACTGTTTTGGTCTTTTAATAGAGTTATATCATGGTATAACATGAATCATCGAATCGATCAGACAATTAATCGAACAAGGTAACACCAGATGTTTTGTAAAAAAAAATCCTGCCGAAAATAAGTTAAAGGGTCGAACCGTCGAAGATTGGTCAACAAGACACTCCATATTTTGTTCAGATCGGGAAGTAAATACGCCACTGTAGTAAATGGGGGTACAGCGCCCTCTGTTCGTGTGTAGCATGACAGTGTTGGGTCCATGGTCTTAGTATGACACTGATTTTATCGAGTGGTCAGACTATGCATGTGTCACACCTACGGTACATGTTTATTGGGGAGTGGGGTCAGGGTAGGGGTGGAGGTGTGTGGGGGGAGGAGGGGGGAGGGCTGGAATGAAATGATTCTCCTTCAGCGGATCTAGGGATATCCCTTTCTTGAAAGTAGATTTCATGTTTATGTCAATGAAATCATACGCAAAAAAAAAAATTATTCCCCCGTGTAATCCCAACTCTTATCTTATGTTATTCTATTCAATCAAAAAGTAAAAAAAAAAAAAAAAAAAAATATTTTACTTTTGATCAATGGTTGATTGATTGATTAATTGATTTATTTATTTATATATTGTGGGGTGTGGTGGGTGGGTCTTTTAAATAGCTTGCAGAACCCATGCACAAAAAGAAATTGGGGGGGGGGGGCTTGTTTTGTTTTTCTTGTATGTTTTTTTTTTCAATTTTCGCCCCCTTCCATACTTGAAAAAATACGTTGATCCGCTGTCTGCTTAACTCACATGAACACTGAATAGGTCTTTTCTTGAAATCAACGCTAGAATCATGTAACATTATCGGTCAAAATGGATTTGTAATGGATATAAATGTACATATTTTTTCTTAAGACAGGGGAACTTGAACTCTCTTTGTTAAAAAAGCGAGTGAAATTGTTCACTCTTTAAAGAGTAAATGTCAAAAAAGAGTGAATTTAGATTGCTTTTCGAGTGAATTTCGAGTGAACTTGCGTTATTTTCACTCATTTCGGAGTGACCTCGAGGATCAGACGGCTGGGAGGGAAGGTAATAGGCATAGGAGCTTGCAGGTGACAAGGAATGATTAATGTTGATTATTATTATCTACCTACCTATCTATCTATTTATTTATATCTATCTATCTATCTATCTATCTATCTATCTATCTATCTATCTATCTATCTATCTATCTATCTATCTATCTATCTTTTGTCTATCTATCTATCTATCCATCTATCTATATATCTATCTATCTACCTATCTATCTATCTATCTATATATCTCTCTATCTCTCAATCTACCTATGATTTTTTTATCTATCTATCTCAGCTCAGCTATAGGAATACTCCCCAGGGAGTGGAAATGGTGCACATCTTTTTGCAGGTTAGAACTGTATCCCAGTGACCAGGGTAATAATATCCAAGCGCATAGAGACTGATCTCATCGGTATTATGCGCTATATAAGAATGGAATATTATTATATATCTATCCATCTATATCTATCTATCTATCTATCTATCTATCTATCTATCTATCTATCTTCTGTCTGTCTATCTATCTACCTATCTACCTATCTACCTATCTATCAATCTATCTATCTATCTATCTATCTATCTATCTATCTATCTATCTATCTATCTATCTTTCTTTCTTTCTTTCTTTCTTACTATTTATCTGTCGATCTATCCGTATATCTTTCTTTTTCTCAATTTTAATACAAAATTCATACAAAATCATAAACACTTTATATTTGACATTATTTTATTACAATATTTCGATATTAGGATTGTTTTTACAATCCTTTATTCCATGCTTTGCTTCGCATGAAAATACATATTATTTCCTGTACAGAAGGCTGATAATAATGACTATAATAACCTGAGTTTACAAATCAAAAGCAATGAATGAATACTAGTATTTGACCTGTTAAACGTGTTAAAGGGAAATGACATGCTTGAAAAAGAGTAATCAAAACTGATTCCTGTATCTGCTGTGAAAAATTCACGGTCAACCATTTTTCTTTGTTGTATACAATTATTATAGGAAAATGCTGTGGTGGAAAAGTTTGTTGTGTAGCTTTCTTTGATTTAATACAATACTGATAAAAGAATGCTATAGTTCCTCCTCAAGTTGGCCTATCAACCCTCCCAACTTGGATACACTCTCAGTTTATATATTAGTATATGTTTTTAAGGCATTTTTTTTACTTCTCCCGATCACGTCATGTTTGTTGTGGGTATAAACCTGATGCATATTGCGCATCTCTTACGGCAACGTTCATCATCATCATCATCATCATCATCATCAGCCGTTGTCT
>JZLH01S0528736.1:20636-36265 GCA_001188425.1 Eucidaris tribuloides
CACATCAAAAGTAATAACAACTTTTAGCCATTTGGTACTGGGCTTCGTGTCCCATTCACACGGGGAACGACACTTTATTTTATGCACAATATCAAAAGGTAATGAGTTCAGTGTTTCATATTATATAATCTGAGAATTAGATATAAATGCTGTAATTTAAAGTGTAATTTATGAGTTTGAATACATTTATCTTCATTGTTAAATCTAAACAAACGAAATGTCACATAGTAAACGGGACACCAAAATCTATTTGTACCCTAATATCCGGAAACACCCATATGTTTTGAGCATTTGGACACTAATGAATTGATGCTAACTCATAAAACAGGTAAACGTGATATTTCCATTTAACAGAGTGGCGGAAGGATCTAAAACGATTAACGCCCATCTGCCGGCCACACGATATGTAAATTGACATTTTTTTGCGACATTTTGTAAACGTGATGCTGAAAAGTCCACTGTAGCACAAATTGAATGCCATGCAGTTATGTTTAGAATTTACTAAAGTGCAGATTGTTCGTTAAAAATAGCATACGCTTGATGACTGAAAAAATAACACGATCTAGGCTTACACAACATTTTTCATAAAAGTGATATGGCACAACTTGAATTAAAAGTTTTAGTTCTAATTACACCACTTATTTTTCATAATTGCGTCTCAATTATTGTTTACCTCATTCTATTATTAACTCTTTTTAGAGCTGGTCACTATTAAACATTCTTAACAAAAATCGATGATATGCCAGTTAAATAGATATCCTTCCTTAAAAAATATTAATAATAAATTTCCAATTTAATTCGTCCAAACTGACAGTTTGTCGAATTCGAAAGAAGAATTTCCAGCCCGATACTATAATTCCGTCAATATTTGCATGAATTTATTTTTCGCTAATTGAAATATCGTTTGAATATCTCGTGTAACCATGACAACTACACAAAGGATTCAATTTAACTATTACATCACACGGTGAAAGCCCGTGCTCAGTAAATTTCAATATAAAAAAAATCGATAAAAAGGGCTTGCATAATGCATTTTGACTTCGTTCATATAGATTACAAATTTGATTTGGTGAAACTACCAATGACTTGAATAAACAGGCAACAGTGGCTGTTACCTATGACAAATAAAAAGTCACAAATCGTGTGCGGCCGTGTTTAATCAAAAGCGCGTATATGTGAGAATATCCGGGGGTTTTTCATTTGGGAAGTTTTTGAGGCCGTAATTTCAAAGATGCCAACTGTTCCTTTTTGCAGTATATAGTATTTTTTCTTGGTTCAAATATTTGCGATTTTGAGGAAAATGCTTCAAAATACTTTTTCCTTTAGCATCACTTTGTGCACACTTCTATGGGAACAAATTGTTAGTCCAAAATAATTTTTTATTCAGACTAAAAATACTTTTTTTTCTTTCGTAAGAGGTAGGCCTTTCTGCAATTTTCATTTCGCCAAGTTTTTATAGTATTAAAGTTTTCTTTTCCGAGATATCTTGCTCTCGTGTTGGCAAAAAGGCGTATATATGGACTCGCCCCTGAAATACAAGGGTAAAGTGCTTAATATTTTGGTCAAAAGGTGTATATCAAGATACTCCCTTCTGCCAAAATAATTGATAGCAATTATATGTATTGAGATCATTTCGGCAAAAGGGTGAATTTGTTTATTCTAATTGATTTTTGCTTTTGTTTAAGTTTAAGGCAAAGACAATATCAGGAATTGAAATAAAGAGCTTGCAACCAAAAGACGCTAAATCCACTTTTCATGAAAAATGAGCTATTGGCACTAGTACATTGTCTGTAACGTTTGTAACTTTGTCCAGTTACAGAATAAAATTTGACACTAAATTGCACAGACTAGTAGAGCGGATAAGCAGACCAATTGTGCAAAATTTGACTAAAGCATGAAACTTTCACCAGTGTTAGTACATGCCATAAGCTTTATTTTAAGATCGGGAGGTAAGTCAGATTTGACCTCTGATGACCTCTAGAGGTCAATGACCTTAAATTATGCAAATTGTGAGGTTTGGCGCCATTTTGGTAATAATAAATGTGGTTGTGATGCACTAAACACGCCCTTTTGTTACAATGGAGTTGCCCTGGCATTCCGGAGATCATTGGTAATTGTTAAGAGGCTTGAACCTTTGACCTTTGATGATAGTGAAAGGTCAATGACCTCAAAATGTCAAAATATTGATTTGGCGTCATTGGTAAATGATAAATATGGTTATGATGCGCTAAAACACTTATTTGTATCACAGTGGAATTCTCTTCATATTTCACAGATCAATATTGATTATCAAAAGGTTTTTCCTTTGACTTCTGAGGAGGGGGAAAAGGTCAACGACCTCAAAATATCAGAATATTGATATTTGGCTTTATTGGTTAATGATAAATGTGATTATGATGTACATGCATTAGGCAAGCATATGTGCTACAATGAAATTGTTTTCATATTCCGCTGAATGTTATTGATTAATAATAGGATTCTAACGTTGACCTCTGATTACCTTAAAAGGTCAATGACCTCAGGATATCAGAATATTGATATTTTGCGTCATTTGTTTAATTATTGAATTGATTATGATGCACATGCTTTAAGCATGCATTTGTGTAAGCAATGGAATTATCTTTATATTCCTCTGAGTATTGATAATTGTGAGGTGGCTTCTGCGTTTGACCCCTGATGACCGTGAAAGGTCAATGACCTCAAAATTGTATAGTATTGATATTAGATAGATCGTTCATGGTCAACTGTTTATCATATATGACCATGCATTTATACTACATTAAAATTGTCTACTGTTTCTACAGACCATTGGTCAATATCCTTAGATTTCTTGCTATGACAATGAGAGGTCAATGACCTTAAAATATCAAGATATTTACATTTGGCTTGATTGGCTTAATAGTAAACTGTTAATATTGTTGAAAGTATGCATTTTTCAAATTAAAGTGTCAAAACATATTCCACAAAACGATAGTTCATAGTAAAATGTGTCTGTGCGAGGTTAATGACTTCAGAAACTCAAGGGCTTCACGTTGATGTCGGTGACCTCAAATATTAAATTGAAATTTGCACAAAATCGTGTTGTAAGATAATTCATCTGTGCAACATTATCCAATCATATCTTAATAAAATCTGTGCGCTTATAGAACAGAGATTGAGGTCAGTGACCTCAGACATGTAAAGAGTACATGACAATGAATATAAAACGTGTGCATTATGTGTATTGATGCCTAAATTTAAAGGCAAGGGTCACCCTGACATCAAGTTGGATTTAATCGAAGCAGAACAATAAGAGAAACATATTAATGAAAGTTTGGCGAAAATCCACCAAAGAATAACAAAGATATGGGGTTACAAAGTTTCAAATTTGTGACGTCACATGCGAGCAGCTCCCCATATGTCATGCAATATAAATTCCATAAAAGTGCTGTTTTCTCAGAAATGTGAAAATTATTTTAGCTGTGCATTCCATATATTATCAGAAACATTATTTCATACATGCTTCTATGAAAAAAAACCCCATTCAATTATCATGAAACATTAAAAAAATGACAATTTATGGAATTTATATTGCATGATATATGGGGAGCTGCTCGTATGTGACGTCACAAATTTAAAACTTTAAAACCCCATAACTCTGTTATTTTTTGGTGGGTTTTCATCAAACTTTCAGTAGTATGTTTCTCTCATTGTTTTACTTCGATTAAAACCAACTTGATGTCAGGGTGAATCTTGCCTTTAAAGGTTTCTGATTGCATCTAACAGTCTCCCAAACATGCTCATAATGCAGAGCACTTGGCTGCAGGCTTGGTGCACTTGCAGAGGTCAGTACATCCAATATTCCAGCTGCAGTTGATCAGTTCGTGACAAGATTTTGATGCCTCTGGTAGGGTTATACAAGAGGCTGCCACCCAGAGGTTTCCATGTTCCAACCCCAGTCAGATGAACTAGGTTGATGAAGAACCCGCACCAGAGTGTGGTTCCAGTAATTGGCCTGCAGACATGCACGCTTGATGTGCTGCTGGAAAGCAGGGGGATTGGAGAAATGTTACATAGAGTCCTAGACTTGTGTGCGAAGAGCTGCTTCCTGGCATCGTTAACTTGTGTTAATGGTACGGTCTCCAGAAGTGATATTGACTCTTTACTGATATCACTTGGCATACGTAAGAGTTTTTCAAAGTCATCTGTCACCGCTGGGAACATTTTCCAAATTTACCAGCCAGTATTCTTCCCTCTACCAGCGAAAGATGAGTCCGTGTCACACCCTGTGAGGGCATGAAAGAGGGGGAGGGAGTAGTACGTTGTCTTGGGTTTGCGGCACCAACCGGTTTACGCACATGAAAGCTGGATCCAGTACCAAGATGCTATCCAAACTTCATCAGGTTTTATGTCACTGAAAGAGCTACAGCCCGCACCACGACATCAATATGTACAGTGCGGGTGGCCACCTTTTTGATCCTGAAGAGTTTAGTCTTGTTTCTAGTCTACGCAAAGAAATCCCTTTTGCTTCTTTGGCATGAAGGTAGAATTCTTCAGGTTACTCTCACTAGATACAATATGTCTTCCAGTCACTGATGACAAGGAAATGTATGCAGTATGTAGAACTGGGGGTCCTCTGCTCTTCTGCCTTGTCAGACTTGACCAGTCTACCCCCATGTTCACACGAGGAGGCAGACAAACACATGCATCTACTTGTGGCAGATGTGGTGCAGAAGGGTATCAAGAAGGTGGCCATACGCACTGTGGATACTGATGTTGTGGTACTGCTGTAGCTGCTTTCATCAACATATGTCCTGATGGGTATTGGATAGTGGATCCAGCTTTCGGTACTACTCTCTCCATCGTTCATGCCCTCACAGGGTGCTCCAGGGGGCTCCAGCAGTGACATTGAGTTGACTAGTCACTGGCACCACTTTGCACACGCAAAAGTTCTTCAAAAGCATCTGTCACCTTTGGAAATACTTTCCATATCTCCCAGCCAGCCTACTTCCCTCTACCAGTGATCATTTGCTGGTGGAGGGAAGAATACTGCTTTGGAGATATGTATTAAGTATTCCCAGAGGTGACTGGACATATGCCTCTCTTACGTATGCCAAATGATGTCAGTGAAGAGTCAATGTCACTGCTGTTGTGCTGATGTATGACCGTACCGGTAACATCATGGAAGTGAATGATGCCAGGAATTAGCAGCTCTTCACACAAAAGTCTACGGCTGTATGGAACATTCCCCCAACACAGGCTGCACTCCAGCAGCACATCAAGCGTGCATGTCTGCAGGCCAATGCTGGAACCAGACTCTGGTCCTGAATCCTGACCAACCTAGCACATCTGACTGGGGCTGGACCAAGGAATCCTCTTGGTGGCAGTTTTTTTTTTTAATGACAATCCTGCTGGAAGCATTAAAAATCGAACTGATCCACTACAGCTGCAGGAAGAAGTGTACTGACTGCTGCAAGTGCATTGCCCTATGTGCATGTTCGGGAGATTGTTACATTAGATGCAATCAGATACCTGTACATTTACGGGCTGGGTGTGTCTATTGCAAGCCTACACTTCAACATTGAGCAAATACACTGGTGTATGGAAGAACATCCTGTTTAAGAACCTTCAGCAAAGTGAAGGAGTTAGAAATGCAGTATTAGTGGAATTATGGCAAATGTTTGACTTTGATTTCAGTTTTTGTCTCTAGTGACAAAGATTCTCCTATTCAGTGCTAGACTATTTTTAGAGCGTGCATGCATGTCTCTTATTACCTCCATAGGCATTAACTCCTTGGTACATGTAAAATGTAGATAACCTTGCATTTCTTTTCAGCCCCTGACACATGCCAGCACGACCATATGATATTACATAAGTACTGTGTAATCAGCCTGATATACATGTACCAAGTGAGATTTGGAACAGTGTGCCTAGTAGGTTCCCTTTCAATTTTTGTTTATTGCATATTTTTCAAAATTCATGTAATTTCTGATCTTCAGATTTCACAGGCAAATGCTGTATAAGTAGGGATTTTTTTTTCCTGTTGTGGGAGGGTTGCAAATGAGACTCCCTGCCTTCAAGCGTTAATATGAACAATACTAGTATACTATAGTAGTGGTATATACTGTCTTGAGGTCACAGACCTCCCTGTACTCTACTCATACAGACTTTGTTCAGTGCAAATATGATAATATTGCACAGATTATCTTACAACATGATTTCGTGCAAATGATATTTGAGGTCACTGACATCAGGTGAAGCCCTATTTTTTTCTGAAGTATTTAATCTCGCACAGACACCAGTTACGTTGCATCAACGGTCTGTGGAATATATTTTGACACATTAATTATAACAAATGCATGATGTTTACAATATTAACAGTTTATCATGAAACCAATCAATCTCAAAATCAATACTTTGATGTTTTAAAGTATTGGCCTATCACTGTCATAGTTCGATACATGTACCTAAGAATATTAACCAATGCTCTGTGGAAACAGTAGACAATTATTTTGTAGCATAAATGCATGGTCATATATGATAAATAGTTGACCATGAACGATCCATCTAATATCAATACTATAAAATTTTGAGGTTATTGACCTTTCACGGTCATCAGAGGTCAAAGGCAGAAGCCACTTCACAATTATCAATGCTCAGAGGACTATAAAGATAATTCCATTGCTTACACAAATGCATGCTTAAAGCATGTGCATCATAATCAATTCAATAATTAACCAAATGACGCAAAATATCAATATTCTGATATTCTGAGGTCATGGACCTTTTAAGATTATCAGACGTCAACGGTAGAATCCTATTAGTAATCAATAAAGTTCAGCAGAATATGAAAACAATTTCATTGTAGCACATATGCTTGCCTAATGCATACATACATCATAATCACATCAATGCCAAATATCAATATTCTGATATTTTGAGGTCATTGACCTTTCACACTCCTCAGAGGTCAAAGAAAACCCCTTTTGATAATCAATATTGATCTGTGAAATATGAAGACAATTCCACTGTGACACAAATAAGTCTTTTAGCGCATTATAACCATATTTATCATTAACCAATGACGCCAAATCAATATTTTGACATTTTGAGGTCATTGACCTTTCACAATCATCAAAGGTCAAAGGGGAAAGCCTCTTAATAATTACCAATGCTCTCCGGAATGCCAGGGCAACTCCATTGTAACAAAAATGCAGGTTAAGTACATCACTACCACGTTTATTGTTACTAAAATGATGCCAAACCTCAAAATTTGCTTAATTTAAGGTCATTGACCTCTAGAGGTCATCAGAGGTCAAATCTGACTTACCTCCCGATCTTAAATTAAAGCTTATGGCATGTACTAACACTGGTGAAAGTTTCATGCTTTAGTCAAATTTTGCACAATTCTCCTGATTTTGGCTGCTTATCCGCTCTACTAGACACCCAACATTGCATGTTTTAGTTTCATTTTCCCATAGGCGCGTGTACAAACTCCGGCAAAGAAATGTCCTATTCTCCAAATTCATCACCGTGGATTTAGCGCCGTTTGGTTGCAAGGTCTTCAAATATAAATTGTAAACTAAATTCTGGAAGAAACCTGATTTCAAGCATGAAGTTTATATATTCTCTTTTCAGTCACAGAAAATACGAAAACTTCCAGGTCGCGATTTTACAAGCTTTTTATTCGACACCCTTTGCCATAACACGGCCGTATAGCTGAGAGATCGTGCTTAATGGAAGTCTTTTATATGATGAACAGATTACGTCGAGGAAGCCATGAATAGATCTGCATGTCAAATTCCACTTTATTTACTTATTGAGTGATTCGCGTCGTTGATTAAATGGCTTATGACCGTGTCCAGTAAGCGTATGAAAGCATGGAAACTATTAATATAACATGCATGAACCTTTATATGCGCGCGCGTGGGTGTGTGGGTGTGTGTGTGTGTGTGTGTGTGTGTGTGTGTGTGTGTGTGTGTGTGTGTGTGTGTGTGTGTGTGTGTGTGTGTGTGTGTGTGTGTGTGTGTGTGTGTGTGTGTGTGTGTGTGTGTGTGTGTGTGTGTGTGTGTGTGTGTGTGTGTGTGCATGTGCTCGTGTGTGTGTGTGTGTGTGTGTGTTTGTCTGTCTGTCTGTGTGTTAATAGTTGAAACGCGATTAATTTTACAAAATATTATTATACATGTAATAATCACGTCTGTTTTCAACATTACGACAGAACCAATGCCCTGTTTCAAATGCATGAACATTTGCTCAAAATGTTTGGGGTATTAAACTCAAATAGCTTGATTTGTAGCATTCTTTATCTGGAGTTAAAGCCCAAGTTTAGTTTTGAGGATTTTTTGTTATTTGAAAGCTTTATGCCCCAAAGTCATAACCCTGCAATAATAGATTCTGAATGCCTTTAGTTTTTTTATATGAATTTATGAAAATGTCGGGGGGGGAGGACCCCCGACATTTTTGACCATATTTTTACATTATAGCATCCAAAGGGTTAATAAGGCGTTAATGTTATCCGAGTTATATCTCATCTGAAAGTACAATATTCAATGTTTTTTTATTTAAAAATTGTGTGGTCAAACGTTTACTCCTTGAAAACAAATATCAGTAGTTACTGTGATAGCAAAGTTTCTTGTTCCGCCTTGTATGGGGCACAATTTCTATTGATAATTCAGTACTTGCATATTCATGCCTGATTTTCCTCAAGTAAAAAAACAAATCAAGACAAATTCATCCAGCCTAGATATACAATCCACTTAGTGCGTACATTAGTATGATATGTTTTAACTCCTCTTGTTCTTAAGGCATTAAGTGTTCACATTCATGCCTTTAAAGCCTTGGGCTAACAATGACCACAATTTCAAAAAAAAAAACTGTGAGCAACATAATCCTCCATGCTCTCGTTGTGTTTGATAAGGTCTAAAATTGAAGCCCTGAATTTTTTTAATTTCAAAATGATGATTGAGTGCTTTACAAAAGTGAAAATCTACAAGCTCTCAAGTTGACCGGATTCACCTGCCCATTTCCTCCCATAGACTTACTGTGTGCAGATCTAGGCCATTTTATCATCCACCGTAGTGCAAATTGTTCATTCATGCATATCTTGCGATTGGCAGCATGAACTTCCAAACTTATGTGTTCTAGGGTGTTTATTTATCCAATTAAGCACTACTTTGTAGGTCAGATGTCACAGTTTGACAATTTTCTTTAAATTGAAGCTCGACAATGTTAGCATATGGCTTTAAAAATGTGAGCAACATAATCCTCCATGCTCTTAGTGTCTTTGACACGTTTGATCAAGTTGACCGGATTCGCCTGCCCATTTCCTCCCATAGACTTACTGTGTGCAGATCTAGCCTATTCTATCCTCCATCGGAGTGGAAATTGTTAATTTATGCATATCTTTCCAGTGGAAGCTTTCCAAACATTTGTATTTTTAGGGTGTTTATTTGTCCATTTGAACACCACCATATAGCTCAGATATCAAAATTTGATTTTTTTTTAATTGAAGCTCCGCAATGTTATCCTATTACTTAAATGTGTGTATTGTGTTCGAATCCAGAAAGTGAACTCTGCGACAGGACCTAGCGTGTACTTGGCTAACGCCCTTTGGCATTCATACACCACACCCAATGAGGTCGAGTTGCTCTGGCACGACCCAATGATGAAAGGCTGGCAACACAAGACGGCCTATAGATGGCGCCTCACATTTCGGCCTTCAATCGGTCTTATCAGGTACGGTATTCGACCATTCTAGCTAAGGTGTTTGGTGTGTGGGGACATCTACCATTTCCATCTTCCTAGCTACCTCTACAACCATCTTTCTTCTGTGCATTTTCTGTATTTTATTCTCTCATGTTTCATTTTTCTGGCTATCTTCAATTTCATTCAGATGTCTGGGCAGCTGGGTTGTGTAATGATGTTCATATTGATGAACTGACAGCTAAAAATGCGAACATATTGCCAATATACCGTCATTTTCAAGATAAATATCACCCAGTTCATAAATCGTCGCGTCAGTGCAAGAACGCCCTTAGACGCGCTTGATTAAAAAGCCCGTCAGTGCAGAAAGGCCCTTACCGGGCCCTTATGGAACGTGCGCGCCGTTGCGCAAAGGCCGTAACGGGACACGCGCATGACCGCAGTATAATGCCATTAGTATACACGCGCACATGTTAATGTAAGGGCCTTTCTGCACTGACGCGCGTGTTCCATAAGGGCCTTTCTGCACTGACGCGCGTGTTCTATAAGGGCCTTTCTGCACTGACGGGTTTTTTAATCAAGCGCGTCTAAGGGCGTTCTTGCACTGACGCGACGAAATGTTAAACGGAGAGTTAAATCTAACACTTAAGTCTGTAAGGAAAATTTGTATGGTAAAATCGGTCACACATAGATTTCCACTTTTTTTATGAAGGGCTGAATTTAGAATTATAAAGGAAAAGTGTACGTTTTCAAGGCTTCAGTCTAACACCACACAAGAATCATCGATAGCTGTAGGTCCATGCAACTCCATTTGTTGTTCCAATACCTGGGGGGCCAGTGCCATTACAAGGTGTACACCGTGCGCGTGTATGGACTTTCAAAATAGACCCTAAACAAGTAATTTTCTGTCGATCTCAGCATACCCTAAACAAGTATTCGAGTCTGAAAAGATACCCTTTTCAAGTAACATCCTGTTAAAAATATACCCTTTTTTCCCGATTTTGGCGATTTTGATACCCTTTTCAATGTTCGCGCGTACATCGCCCGACCGAGAAAAACAACCCTGTTTACGCGTTTTTTCACACGCGCATGGTGTCCACCTTGTAATGATACTGGCCCCCCTGGGTTCTAATAGAAGCATTGTGAAATCAATGTTTTACCATTTTTTGGTTCCACAGAGTTGTTATCAAGACTGGAGAGACCATTTTGACCGACACGCGAGACCTGTATGATTCGTCTTACCTGGGTGGCCGTCTTGGTGTGTTCGTCTACGATCAGCCTAACGTCATTTGGTCCAACATGAAATATGAATGTGCAGACAGGTACGATATGAATAGGAGCTTTCGTTTTCCCAAGTTGCATGATCAACTACGTAATATACTTTATCTCTTGGCGGATACAGGCGTTAGTCTTTCGCTTTCTGATGGACTGATTTAACTTGTTATTGTTTTTATTATGATGATGATGGTAATGATAATCACCATCATCATCATCACCATCATCGTCACCATTATTTCCAAAATATTATTTATTAATAATTAGTACTTGAATTAGTATAGTACAGTTTTTGTAGTAGTAGTAGTAGTAGTACTAGTAGTAGTAGTAGTAGTAGTAGTAGTAGTAGTAGTGGTAGTAGTAGCAGTAGTAATAGTAGTAGTAGTAGTAGTAGTAGTAGTAGTAGTAGTGGTAGTAGTAGTAGTAGTAATACTAGTAGTAATGGTGTTAGAAAAATTAATCCAAGTAGTTTTAGTAGTAGCAGTAGTAGTAGTATTGGTGGTGGTGGTATTAGAAGTAGTAGTGTAAGTAGTAGTAGTAGTAGTAGTAGTAGTAGAAGAAGAAAGAAGAGGAAGAAGAAAGAAGGGGAAGGAGGAGGAGGAGAAAAAAAGAGGAAGAAGACGACGAAGAAGAATAACAAGATCAAGAAGAAGAAGAAGAAATGGAGGAGTAAGAAGAAGAGAAGTAGCTGCTGCGATTACTGTAATATTGCAGTATTCACAATGTATTTCAACCAATTAACCAACCAAAAAAAAAACAAGATACACTCTTTCAAATCCGATATCAATTCGTCTTTGATAGACTCAACCAAGCCTTGCAATTCGATGGTGCGGATGATTATGTCATACTACCTGGCGTACAAACGCTAGGTATTAGTGAGAGTTTTACACTAGAAGCCTGGTCTTACCTGCCAGAAGACTATCCTCCATCACCCATGCCTGTCTTTGGCACTACTAACGATAGCATCCAACTCATCGTAGAGAATGGGTAAGTCATACACTTAATCCCTCAGTCCAACCACCATTATTAACCCAGTTGTTAAGTTTGATATGGAGAGTTTCATAGCAAAAGCCAATAAACGCTATTTTTCATTTTTTTCAAAAATGGTAATAAAAATGTTGAATAGCAAGGGGGCTACCTCGGGTACATTTTCATTTTTTTTCCAAAATTCACTTTAACGTCTATTTACGTGATTTCAAAAACACAGTTTATGGCAAAACCCAATTAACGCCACCTGACTTTCATGTCAAAACCCAATAAATCCACTCAGCCAATCAGCGTGCATATCATTCCCAACATGGCGGCGCCCTCAAAACTCTACAAACGCACAGTGACCCAAGGCAGGCCAAGTGCATGATAGCATTTTTTTTTTCAAAAATTCACCAAAACCTGGGATTTAGTGATTTTGAAAAGAAAAATTGTTTCATGGCAATACCCAATATATCCACATGGTTTCATAGCAAAACCCAATAAATCCACATGACTTTCATGTCAAAACCCAATAAATCCACTTGGCCAATCAGCGTGCATATCATACCCAACATGGCGGGAACCTGAAACTCTACAGTTGCAAAGTGACCTCAGGCAGGCCAGGCGCGCTAGCATGCAGTCCACGGAAAAAAACATTGATTAGATGCTCCGTTTCGCCTCCTTGATCGGAGTTCAATATGGATATATGGCATTGTGCCATAAAACTGCAATTAAAGCAATTAATTTTGGTACAATGCCATATATGTACATTTATGTAAATTTGCCATTGTAATGGTATCATTACCTAAAAGCATTTAACCTAAGTTGAGATTTCTACCATGCTCTTTATTTGCACAGTAAAAAAAAATGTCTTTTATCTCAGTTTGCCTATAATCGATTTATTGGGTTTTGCTATGAAACTCTTCATATTAAAGTATAGGAGTTGTTGCAAACGATTAACACTTAAACATTGTAACATTGGTTAGCGATCATTAACACACTGAGGTTGTAATTTAAGATGATATTATAATAATATTAATTATATATAATATTATAATACCATAATTTATTCAAATCTGCGAACATTAATACCTTTTGTAACATGTGTTACTGTTAATCGTATGCACCCCCTGCTATATATATTTTCATGTAAAATATCATTTTTTGCAGTAAAATTGATTGATTTGATATTTCGATAACTTTACCCCAAAGTACAAAGTTTTTCTGTAATGTACAGAAGTCATCTGGTTCTCTAAGATTCTATGTAAATTATAAGCATAATTTCCAGACGTGGTAAGATTCGTCTTGAGTAATGGAATGACAACCGCACAAAACAAAAAGCAACAAACGAAAAAATAAGGGATTTGACCATTTCTGGTGCCCCTTAAATTTTCGAATGAGGAGAATGTGAATGTAATTAAGGAATTTACCACAATTTAGTTGCCAGTTAATGGCATTACCCTTAAAACTGTAAGGAATTTTTGGTGGTAACCCATACCCATTCATATAAGTAATTTCGGCTCCAACTACCCCACCCCATTCCCCCTCACGGGCACACTCTTCCGCTGTTTGTGTGTTAAGGTTTCATTTTTTCATGGCTCCGAAACGAAGTTGCCTGAGGCATCATGTTTCCGGGTTGTCCTTCCGTCCGTCCGTTACCGGTTCTCGTTACCGCGATAACTTGAGAACAGATATTGATGTAACTAAAACCAAGTATATACTATGAGGCAATAATGAAGTGATTAGATTTTGGAGTTGAAAGGTCAAAGTTCAAGGTCACAGGGCCTAAGACATGAGTGATTTTTGCTTTTTACTGCGACAACTTAAGAACGACTGGTCGGACTTTAATGTAACTTGAGTGAAGTATGTGTTATAAGGCACCAATGAACTGATTAGATTTCGGAGGTGAAAGGTCAAAGGTCACGAGGCCTAATACATGTCGGATTTGGGCTCGTTACCACAATAAATTAATAACAGCTGGTGGGATTTTGATGTAACTAGGGTGAGGTATGTATTACAAGGCAACAATAAACTGATTAGATTTTAGAGTTGAAAGGTCAAAGGTCAAAGGTCACAAGGCCCCATACCTTTATCCTTTACTCGATATACTTAAGAATGGCCTATCGGATTTTGACTGAATACTTGGTAGAGTATGTATTGTAAGAGGCAGCCAATGAACTGATGAGATTTCTTAGTTGATAGGTCAAAGGTCAAAGGTCACAAGGCTTCTTACCTGTCTGATTTGGCATTGTTGCCATAATAACTCAACAGTGGTTTATCGGATATCGATGTAACTTCATTCAAGTATTTAGTATGAAGCACAGATTAACTGATTATATTGCGGAGTTGAAAGGTCAAAGGTCACTAGGCCTCATACATATCTGATTTTGGCTCAGTCTCACCATTATAACTCAAGAATCGTTCGCCGAGATTATGAAAATCCCACAGAGTTAACACAAGGCACATCCGGTTCCCGTAGCCAACGGGTTAATGTGACTTGGGTCAAGAATGCAGTATGAGGCCCCGATAAAGTAATTATATTTCGGAGTTAAATGGTCATAGGTGAAAGGTCAAACTTCATTTGGGCTCATTACCAAGGTAACTTACAAATTTCTGATCAAAATGGGGTACATGCATGCAATCTAATTGGGTGGTAGTGCTGACTGCGGAGGCATACCCATCGACTGTGCGCAGTCGACCTACTCGCATTTGATATTTGTACTAAAAGACTCACATTGTTTTACATTCATATTGCAGATATGTCATCGGTACATATGGCAGCCATTTTGTCCGTGCTGTATGGAGCCCCATAACAGGAGCGACTTGGACTCACGTGGCGCTCAGATTGGACGCTCAGGGTAAGTTACGTGTCAATCTCATACATATCTTATGATGTAAAGGGAAGACGTGTCACTGGCAGAAGGGCGTTAAGCATAATGCTCTAAGCAGAAATGCGTTAGCCTAATAGTAATTACTTCTAACTATTAAAGAAACCATCGGCTAATGTGATATTTGCACTTAAAAGACTCACAGATTGTCGTACAAAGGTCAAAATGCATTGATTTCATATCAAATGCTAATGGTTTCAAGTTAGAGGCAATTTACTGTTAAATCCTTTCTACATAGAACACATTCTAACGCCCTTCTCGCAGTGGCATGGCGATTACCTCAAATGTGAAACGGAGCATTTTGAATGCATTTTGCTAAATTTCACTGTTCGTGGGGAAATTGCGAGAATGAAAGTGGTCCTCAGCTTGGGACACAATGATACTACAATCAAGTATACTGCTTGATTAGGTTTCTGCACTGTGAAGATTTCATGAACAGTCACTTGTTTTTGTGAGAAACTACTGTGACTGTCAAAATTGCTGTGTAGTTTTAAATGGGTTCAATTACTTTTGGGGTCAAACTTTAAGTCCAAACTAGTGGAAAATTGGCCGTGCAGTGTGAAATTTTTAATACTATTTGTTATAGTATCTATACCTTGATCTGCATAATTAACTGCAGAGGCGTCAATCCTGGTGGGGCGACGGGGGCGATCCCGACCCCCCCCCCCCCCCATGAAAATATTGGTGGGGGCAAACATGTCGACACCCCCCCCCCAAAAAAAAAAATAATAATAATAATAATAATAAAAATAATAGTAATAATAATAATAATAATAATAATAATTTTTACAATTTGAAAAATTCATAATATGCAAT
>JZLH01S0528847.1:0-10495 GCA_001188425.1 Eucidaris tribuloides
GGTCATAGCCCCAAAGCTATTTCACTATTTTCCATTCATTAACTTCACGAATTTTCACCAGATTTTCATGAGATTTGGTATGAAGGTACATGATATCAAAATACAACCCAAGTTCGATTTCGGAGTGTGTAGCGCAAAGGTCAAAGGTCATATCCTCAAAAGCTACGTTACTAGTTTCTGTTCCACAACTTTAGTAATTTTCAACAGATTTTCAAGACATATGTTATGAAGGTTCATGATATCAAAATAGGCCTACAGCCCAACCTAGATTTCGGAGTGTGTAGCTCAAAGGTCAAAGGTCATAGCCCCCAAAGCTATATAACTGGTTTCTGTTCAATAACTTAAAGAATTTTCACCAGATTTTTATGAGATTTGGTATGAAGGTATTGATATCAAAATACAGCCCAAGTTCGGTTTCGGAGTGTGTAACTCAAAGGTCAAAGGTCATAGCCCCCAAAGCTATTTCACTGGTTTCTGTTCAATGACTTTAGTACTTTTCAACAGATTTTCATGACATTTGTCATGAAGGTTCATGATATCAAAATACAACCCAAGTTTGATTTCTTAGAGTGTAGTTCAAAGGTCAAAGGTCATAGTCCCAAAGCTATGTAAATGGTTTTGGTTCGATAACTTTAGTAATTTTCAACGGATTTTCATAAGATTTGGTATGAAGGTACACACATTAGTGCGTGTGTGTCTGTATCTGTGTACATGCACGTGCGTGTACATGTATATGTGTGTATGTTTGTGTGTGCATGTGAGTGTATGTGTGTGTGCATATGTATATGTGCACGTGCGTGGACATGTATGTGTTTGTGTGTGTGCGCGCACACGTTTATTTTAACATGCATTTATGATCGATCCATCTGGACAGCAAATCATTCCCCACAGGTATAGCATGTACGACGACCTGTAAGAGACGTCTTCGGCCAATGGGCCATTTTGAGTTGAGTTGAATTCAGTGAATTTGTTTTCTGCATTTTTCAAACACACATAATGAGATCAAAAATAGAACAATAATGGACGTTTCATTCCTGAGAATATACAGACTGTCTATTCCATGAACCAGTTCCTTTGAAATGAACTTCAGATACCGGAATCAGTTTGCATATACCGGTACATGCATTATTCGTCGCTATGTCTGATTGTAGGTTGTTCAAAAGGTATGCGTGCAATTTGAATATGTTATGATAATGGTCTATTTTTCTCTTGTGCACAGAGCCTAGTCTGTGATAGCATTAAAAAGAAAATTATGTTCACTGATGCATAAAACTTCATGGAACAAGCAAATACGTGCTACTGTGCACACACATAATGCCCTACATGAAGGTTACTAGAACAGTTTCAAAGTAAACATTTTATGCATACTTTTCTGACAAAAGTTGCTTTTGAGAGTTTGCCAGGCATGGCAACAACTAATGTATGCCAAGTGCATTTTTATTATTGAAAATGTATTCATAGAAACAGATGAAAGAAAAAGCTCATCACTAGGCTCCAGGAGAAAATACTCATAAATTTGAATACATTACCAAAGATCTATTGCTTTCGGTAAATTGTGTTGAGGGGAGTACCTTCACCTGCATACTCCTGAAGAGGCATCTCATGCATGCATGATTTTATCGCATACCGGCATTTTTTAAATTGAGGTATCCACTCTTTTTTTGCAATATATTCTTACACAAGCTTAGCTCAAAGAGCCTTTGTTCTGTATATGCACAAATTGTAATTACAAGATAGCTCAGTCATTTCATTAAAAGTGAAAAAATAAGGGGAAAAAGTTGACATCACAACTACGTATAGAAAAAATTAAGCCTATATATTTCATCACTTTTATGTGACTTGCATCACAAACTACCTTCTATTCTCCTGCTTCCTACTAATTTTGAACTAGAAGTGCCAGAATTTGTGTAATTTTCAACTATCTTTTCAGAAAATAATTGTTAAAAAATCTCAGTTGATCACACTCTAAACAAGTAATGCCATTACCACTAACCAAGTAAAAAAAGAAATACACCATGTAGAACCAATATGAAGTAGTTTCATGTAGATTACAACACAAATTGTTTTTTGGATACATAATCTACTGACTTTTATTTGAAAAAAATGGCAATTTTCGTTTTTTGGTAACACTTTACATTCAGTAACAGTAATAGGACTTACATAAGTTTATACAAAAAAATGAAGTTATAAATTTCAACACTGTAGTTTATGACAAGGTTAAAACATCTGACCATCAATTGACTGACAAAAGTGTGAAAAGGTATTTAAGGGGAAAAATTATCTTTTAAAAATGAATATAGGTCTTGTCTATGCTGCCCCCCCCCCCCCATGACAAAGGCGCATAACTGACATTTTTTTTCTTCAAAATTGAGTTACATAGTGTAGGGGACTCAGTACATCATGTTAAACATGTAGAACCAAAAAAAATATTTAAAAGTGTCTCTTTGTTTCATAATCAGCTTGTATCACATATCACGGGCCATTTTAGAGTCTGCAAAGACTAGTTCACTTGAGCACTCAGCCTGAGCAACATAACAACTACCCGCCTGTTATGAATACATTTTCAACACCAAACATGCAATATGCACAGTATGCATTAGTTGTTGCTATGTCTGGCAAGCCTCAGCAAGCTGGCAGGTTGCTCAGAGCAACCTTGTCAAACAGAAAAGTAAAATGTTCAACCACTATGAAATAGTGTACTACTATAGGGGGTGCATTCGTTATTCCGAAGGTTCGTTATTCCGAAGGTTCGAATACTCCGAAGGTTCGCTATTCCGAAGGTTCGTTATTCCAAAGTATCGTTATTCCGAAGGTCCGTTAGTCCGAAAACGAAATAAGGTTCGTTAGTCCGAAGGTTCGTTAGTCCGAAAACAAAATAACATTCATTAGTCCGAAGGTTCGTTAGTCCGAAAATGAAATAAGGTTCGTTAGTCCGAAAACGAAATAAGGTTCGTTTTTCCGAAGGTTCGTTAGTCCGAAAACGAAATAAGGTTAGTTATCCGAAGGTTGTTAGTCGGGCCGCAAATTAAAAAGGTTCGTGTAGTCCGAAAATGAATAAAATTTTCGTTCGCACTTTACGCTCGCATTGCCTGTTCGATGAGATACTTATATAGCTCAATAGGCTGAAATGGAGCTTAAAATATCGAATTTTAAAGTCAATATACGAAACACATTTCAACTCGGACATCGAGCTTTCATTATTTTGTTTGATTAACAAATTGATATTAAAAAAGTGCTCCGTAAAATGTCTCGTTTTATGGTCTGAGTATATCGATTTTTTTTTCAGCTCGTGCTACGCACTCGCATTATTTGATTTGTGAAGTACTTATTCTATTCATGTATTCCATAAAGTTGTCAAAATATCACTTTTCAGGTCTGATTGTCAAAACTTATCATCTAGCGCTGCGCGCTCGCATTTTGATTACTGAGATATGTATACTATAATTATGAATTCTAACAAACTACTTAAACTCCCCTTTTCATGACAGTTTATCAACAGTTTCGGCTCGCGCTTTGCGCTCGCATTAATTGTTAAAATATATTAACACATGCATCTTATTCTGTCAAGTTTTCAGGCCTTATATCAACAAATTTCGCGCTCTCATTACGCCTGTTAGTTTATTAACTGAGATAATATCCTTTCCATGAATTCCTAATCGTTAAATTGCCACCTTTGCAGATCGGAATATCAAAAATTTTCTGCTCGCGATTTGGAAGAGGAATTGGAATTCATGTGATGACAAAATGTGCTTTGAATGTCCCGTACCTAGGTTAAAAAAGAAATCAGCTCGCGCTTCGCGCTCGCATCATTTATTTAGTGGGATCCATATCCTCTTCACAATTTTTCCTATACATAGTGCTTGAAATAGTTTTAAACTGACCCTTTTCCAGATCAGAATATAAAAATTTACTGCTCGCGCTTCGCGCTCGCATTATTCATGTAGGAAGATACCCATCCTTTTCCTGATTACAAAATATGAATAGGTTCTTGTTTTTAGGTCTAAATCTCAAGATTTTTGCGCTTGTATGAATTGTTTATAACGCACCTATCCTGTGCATGATTACAAAAATTGCTTAGAATGTCCAGTTTTTAGGTCGGAATATCAACAAATTTCAGCTCGCGCTTCGCGCTTGCATTATTTGATTGTTGAAAAACATGGTATTCGTCTTCGATGTGGTAACTGCAAACAGTCCTTAAGCATGCTCCCTTTTCGATCAGACGCAGTATATAAAAAAATAAATGTATAATAAATTTCTCATGGGCGAAAATAAGTGTGTCTTGCCCCCCCCCCCCCCCCGCCCATTCCAAAAAGCTGGCTACGATGGCTACGCGATGGCTGTTTGCCCCCCAGCCAAAAAAAAAGGGGTAATGTTTGAGGTCTAATCGCTCCTATCTGGTCCAAACAATCCTCCCATCTCCCCACCCCGCGCAGAGCGACATTTTTTTAGTTTTGTAAGTGGTAACATTTAATCAAGAATGCATCTTTTAGTAGAAATTTGGAACTTGGACAAAACGATTTCAAGATGCACCAATACTCCCCCAGCGGAATTTACAGGTTTGGCAATGAGAGATAAACTTGATGTCGATTCTGGCATGAAAATGAACTAGCCCCATAAGCCTATGATCACCCCTTTTGAAAGAATTCTGCGTATTTAATCGCCCCTGGTAATGACAGATCAGCCCCTTCCCACCCTCACAACAATAATTGAACAGCAACGGTAATTTTACCCTCCTCCCCCCCCTCCACCACGCCTGCCCCTTCCGGTTTTCCCGGCTTCGCCACAGATTATTTCATTTTAGGACTAACGAACCTTATTTCATTTTCGGACTAACGAACCTAATTTCGTTTTCGGATTAACGAACCTTCGGAGTAACGAACCTTATTTCGTTTTCGGATTAACGAACCTTCGGAATATTATTTTCGGATTATCGAACCTTTGGAATAACGAACCTTATTTCGTTTTCGGATTAACGAACCTTCGGAATAACGAACCCTATTTTATTTTCGGATTTACGAACCTTCGGAAAAACAAACCTTCGGAATAACGCCACAATTGTTCGGATTAATGAACCCTTTTTCGTTTTCGGACTAACGAACATCGAGGTATAGGCAATTTACGTGTTTCGGAATTACGAACCTTCGGAATAACGAACCTTCGGAATGACGAACCTTCGGAATAACGAACTGTAACCCTATTATAGTGTATTACGGAGGTAAAAAACGTTGCATAATCTAGAACTGAGACTGAATATGTCCAGTAAGTACACTGCAACATTATGACGAGGTTCAAGGTTCTACCACCATTTGACTGTCAAAATACGAAAAATATGAACTTTATGTTTTCATAACGAAAGATATGTTTTCTAGACCAAAATTTTGTGATGAAATCATTTCTGAAGTTGGAAATGCAAAATATGCTCTCTTTTTTTAAAGATATTTCAGAATTTGTTGGTGTATGTATTTTGCAATGTAGCATGTAGTCTCAGTTCCAGAACAGGCAATTTTTTGACCTGTAAATTACACCCACTCTCCGACTTTTTTTCCTCCGGAGACACTCCCTCTGCCTCAAATCAAGACTCTAGTATTGCTGAAAGCAGTTGACTGAAGATTAAAGTTTTCTTATCAATAATTATGAAGGTGGGTAAATCTAAACGTCTGGAAACCAGACTTGGGCATATGATACCTTTAGACTATAGTTTCATAGTAAATGCAAATTGTACGCATACTATTCTGTCTAACAAAGGATGCTCTTCCTGGAGGTTTGCCACACCATGCTACATCTAATGTATGCACATTGCATTTTTGGTATTGGAAATGTATTCCTACAAACAGGTGAAAAAAATCTCTTCACTACGTTTCAGAAGAGAAAACATCCGTCTAAATTTGAATATATAATGCAAATGATCTATTGCATGTTCATTTTGGGGGATTCAAAATGAGTGAAATCCATTCTAAAAATAATTTTGAAAAGAAAACAAAACTATGGTACCATATTGGAAATCTAATCACTTATTGAGAAATAATTATATAAGGGGCATAATCACTGGCGTAAATCTGTGACGTCACCCTATTCATCAGGGGGGATGAATGAATAGACCACCCCCCCCCCCTGTGTGAATAGGATGACATCACGGATTTACGCCCATGGGCATAATTGATTAGATATTCAGACCAACAACTTGAGTGGTTTACCCAATATATATATTTTTTTTCAGAAATGTCCAGATTTTTTACACACTTTTCAAAATCAGGGTAGCTTCTTTTTGCATTTCTTCGCCTGTTTATTTATTTGTTAGTAAAATACATTTATAGTGAGCTTATAACTTATTAAATTCTGCATGAAAGGAGGGGAAATTCAGCTTTCTAACCTCTCCCTATCAGATAAAGTGGTTCAAAAGATGCACTCTTCTGAAAAGGGTCTTTTTTTTAGTATCATTTGTCACAGCACCGGGTAATTTCCAGGGGTTACCACATGTAAAATATGCAGTAAATTACAGCAAATGCAGTCTCACTGGAAAGATTATGATATGAACTATTAAAAATAAACATATAAAATACTATATTCTTAATTTGTGAATTCTGCAACCATTTCAAAGTTGGTGAAATTTTTGTCACACCAAAATGGCCTTTTTTGGACAGAAATGGCCATAAATCTGATTTTTTTTCCCTCAAAAATGTGAAAGAAATAGGGTTCTAAGTTCCAAAAACTGAAAATACATTTTTTTATTACCTTAGAACAGACATATATTCATGTTTTTAAAATGCCTTTCCCCCCTTAAATATTTTGTACACACTTTTGTAAGTCAAATTGTGGTCTGATTTTGAACGCTGTCATATAAACACACAAACAATTGACATAATGAAAGGAAAGAAAGAAAACGAAAGCATGTTTTGCATTTGTGCAGCACAACATTTCAGTCTAAAAAACAGTTCTTTTTGAGTTCAGAGTTCAGAGTTTTCAGAAAAGATAAGCAAAAAAGAGAGACCTGTGGAGAAATTGTGGAGGTTACTGAAACTTTAAAAGAGGTTTCTAACAGTCTTTTAATGATTTTTTTAGTTTGTTAGTTACCAGAACAACAATCAAATAAAATAAATCAAGTATTATGTCAATGTTTTTAATGTGTTGAAATTAGACAACATTTTTTTGTTCAATTTTTAAAGACTTTTAAAGCTTGGTAAAATTATGTAAAACTGGTCAAAGTTAAGTATGGTTTTAATTAGGTTTACAAGGAAATGATTTGGTTTCCATGGCAACACCATTAACCTATTTCCCTCTCAAGAGTCTGATATATGAAAAAGAAATAAATGCAATCGTGAAACCAACTATAACAAATGCTTTGTGATGTTATTGCATTTGGTAACAGTTTCTTAATATCAAATTTTTGGGAACCTCACGACAAAAAGGCATGACTGACGATTTGAACGAAAAATGCGGGATTTTCTGGAAATTGTCATATGACTTCGAAAGACCTTTGAAATGCACATTTGGATATGTTAAATTGTAAACAAAACACTGAATAGTATTTTAAGGTTTTGAACGAAGTAGTTTTTACTCAATATCTCTGATACAACAAAATGTCAGTTATCCCTTTTGTCAGGGTGGGGGGGGGGCAGTGCATGCCTGATAATCTCAATCCAATTATGTCCCTTATCCCCATAAGTATTAGATTTCTGCTACGGTACCTACGCACGCTTTTTTTTTTCAAAATAACAATCTTTAACTCTTTGGCGTCGGACCCGAGAATCCGTGCGTGCGGAGTTAATTTCATAATCAGCGCGTCAGTATCCGGAAGAACTAACTAACGACTTCAACTTGCAATAACTTCACAACAACGTTTGTATGGGGGAAAATGTCTAACTGCAAAGTTGAAGTACATTTTACGACCTTCTAAACGCATAAAGGGTGTCAAAAGTTCAAGAAAGAGATGATGTCACCAAATAAGAAGTGAATGAAGAGATTTATCAGTGAATGTGGCGTCCTTATTGTAATTGACCTTTTAAGTAGCTTTCAAAGTTAACTGTGTCAATCCTTTGTCCTATTGTACACGCAGCCTTAATTGCATTTATCGATTTCTGGTTCCTTAAGGATCTAACATAATACCCGACCTTGAGAATGTAAACAATACAAAGAGATTACTACTGCCATTTTCGGAAAAATCAGGTGTAATTCGGGATAATACGAATGTTTTAACGTTTGAGCGTGAAATTCGAATCCGCACTTGGCAGGGAGTGCATGGATGCGAATACCGCGTCGTAAAGATTAACATGATTATACCCATCTCTAGCCCAAATATGAATCTGCATAGACTATTTCATAAGTGTATCAAATTATGGATTTTTCTCTTCAGAACCTAGTGCAGAGTTATCCTCTCTCACCTGTTTTACGAATAAGTTTTCAATACCAAAACATGCAAATTGCATAATTATATTAAGTTGTGATATGTCTGGCCAGGCCTCCGTAAGAGTCAGTTGTTAAAGCAACCTTTGTCAGAAAATATGCAAGAAATTTTATTAATATTAACAGTTTATGGGCAAGCCAAAGCTTACAGTGCCGTAGTCTGGCTTTTAGACATATACATATAACCTGTCTCTATTTAATGAGCATAATTGACAATTGAAGGAAAAATGCGGGATTTTCAGAAATTGTTATATGACTTTGAAAGACCTTTGAAATACACATTTGGATATGTTAACTTGAAAACAAAGCACTGAATAGTATTTAGGGGCTTAAGAAAATACATTTTGCTCATATTATCTGAAACATAAAATGTCAGTTATCCCTAACGATGGGGGGAGGGGCAGTATCATGTAAAAGTAATTGTATTTCCAGTTTTTGAACCTAGAATCCTGTTTCTTTAATACATTTTAGAGGAAAAAAACTCAAGATTTATTGTCCATTTATGGTCAAAGAACGTGTTTGTGATGACAAAATTGTTCACTACAAATTCGCGAAATGGTCTAGTATCCGACAAAATAGATTTATGACTTCTTTTGTTTCTTTGTTTACTAAGCTAAGCACTAGATTATGCCTGTAATTTCCCGCCAGCACTAATTTACATGTGGTACATCCATCGAAATTAATCTTTGTCGTGACAATGATACTCCATAAAAAGTCACTTTCAGAGTGATGTGTTTTTACAACTAATAACATCTTGATAGGAATGATGCCTAGTAAGGCTGAACGGTCCCCTCATCTTATGCTAGAATTTAGCAGCTACAAGCTAATTAGATTTGATTTTACTTGTAAATTAAACAAAAATGGACAAAACACATAACAAGGACAAACGCAAAGCCGTAGCACTCTTCCTCGCCCGTACAAATAAGATACATATACATATTTAATGAAAGTGTGAACTAAAAAATAGAATAAAAAAATGGAGGAAAAACCTTTTCATCAAATGAATATATGGTCTTTTCTTGTATAAAAGTATAAATATTTTTCTTCAGCTTTGAGCACCTAAACCCCGTATCTTTCCACAGTTTGAAAACAAATATTTGCCACATTTTGGCCAAAATACTGTTTTGTTGGACAAAAACTCACCACTTTCTTTGAATATGTTGTTGTACTCCAAATTGAAATATAATTCCTTGTTTGTTACAATTTCAATATTCATAAAAAAACTTCAGTAAAGATTTCCAAGTAAAACTGTATTGCTTCAGTTTTACTGCATACTTTACAGGTGGAAGCCTGTAATAATTGCTCTTTGACGAACGATACCGCAAAAGCCGCTTTCAGAGTGATACATATTGAACCACTATAAGGTGATAGGAAGAAGCTAGAGGGGGCTGGAATTTTCCCATTATTTGCAGAAATCCTTAATTTTCGAGAGTGTGTTAAATAAATCAGGACATTTTCCCCCAAAAATATTTTGGGAAAACCAAATCAATCAGCCTGAATTAATCTAAACAATTATCCCCTTATATATTCCTATAAATTTAGATATTCTGATTGTTGGTAGCCTCAGTACTTTCAAATATAATCCTTTTAGAACTGATTTTGACCCATTTTCAACCCAATTATGCATATGGACCATTTAACAAGTGTTATTGCAAATGTAAGGATAATTTTTCTTCTGAAACCTAGTCAGAGTTATCTGTTCCAACCTGTTCTTACGAATACATTTCAATACCCAAAAATGCAAAGCGAATATGTTTGCTATTCTGGAGCCTCCAGCAGGCTCTTGCAGGTGTTGAGAGACTTTGTCAGAATAAGTATGCCACAGAATTTGCTATTAATATTGAATAGTTTATGGCAATGCTACTTATCCCTACGTCTGACTTCCAGACATTTAATTAATCTGTCTTATATATAGATAAGAAAACTTATCTCCCCGAGCTAGTGCTAATATAACAAGTCCTGCATTTTAATATAAAAGCTAAATGCTTAGAGGTCAATAAATCAGAGAGTGAGTGTACCTAGAGTAAAAACAAAAGTTGCACGATCTTGGATATGAGACTAACGTATGCCCAGAATGCACTTCAAAATTTATTGG
>JZLH01S0528847.1:48961-60672 GCA_001188425.1 Eucidaris tribuloides
AAAAAAAAAAAAAACTTAAAGTGTTCCTGCGCGCCAGTATTGACACTCACTAGAACACGCTAACCTTGCGTCCGCACTATGATCACAGTTATGGACATCGAATCTTGCATGATTGCAGTCGTTAATGCTCGTCTCACTTCCACTGCATTTAACATCATTTAGCCAAATATCACCTGATACTTGGCCAAGTATGCAACACGGTATGCCTGTATGATATGATCTCATTTCCACAACATCTCACATGGTCATATTGTCACAGGTCTACAAGCGGGCTGACTTTGTTTCTAGGGGTAACTGATGAGGAATGGAGTGGTCGAGTGCATAAATGAGTGAATGCTGTAGACTATTGTCTCTCAGATTCACAGAATAGTGTGTTTATTTTTTTATCATGTGTCATACTTTCAACCAACCAGAATTTAAGAAAATTACAATGAGGGAGATAATCATTGCTACTCAGTGGCGTAGCCAGGATTTGATCTTATGGGGGGCGGAATATGCGAGGGAGCGAAGCGAGCGAGGGGGGTGGGAGGGGGGTGTCCCCCCTCCCACGGTGAGAGCTTTTGGAATTTTGATGCAATTAATCGTTCGATTTGGTGCGTGTTTTTGGCATGTTTTATCGACTTAAAACAGTCCTAGTGATTAAGATAAGGCAGTATATTTAGAGGCGGATTCAAGATTTTCAAATACGAGGGGCACAAAAAATTGTGATCAATATAGCCTACATAACAGGTGTAATTGCGCAAAGGTCCCTTGCGGGCGGGATCCTGACTGTACTGTGGAAGCTCTACGGTAAAATACTATCCTTTCTGCTTTATCATGACTATTTGACGCCATTTAGTGCAAAATTCACTTTTTTTAGTCACATAATTTTTTTCTATTCAATACAGAACAATACAATTACTCATGATGTTTGTGGCATGTTAAGCCCCCAAGTAGATTGTGCTGCTGCTGGTCTCGAGACGAATAAATATAAATTCTAATATGCGAGCGAGCGTAGCGAGCGAGCCAAAAAAATCGTATTTTTACAACCAAACCATATAATTGTTCATAAAAATTCGCCATGCAAACAAAGAAAAGAAAAACACATTTGGTTTTCCCCTCCGAGGAAAGGAAAAATTGCAGTTTCACCTATACAAATCGACATATTTTGCTTCTTTAGTGACAAATTGATCTGAATAATTAATCTGAATTAATTAATCTGAACAATTCTTGAAACGTTATACTACAAAACACTACTTATCACACACAATATTCTTTTTTGAAAATTTTGTATTGCAATTTTGCGCGCGCAGCGCGCCGAAAATTTTCAGTTTTTGTACCACGCTATTACAAACATTTGAAGGCAAACAGTGCATCCCCCCAAATAACAACTCAAGAAAAATTCTTATGTGATATAAGAATATGACTTGTTTAAACACTGTCTGCGCAAGGCACTGCAAAAACATTAAACTTACACAACAATCCTTTTGTAGGCTTATCTCTGTTCTAAAAAAGTGCTTAGAGACATGCAATTTTGTCTTTGTGTTATGCGCTATATACAAAAATGTTTCATTATTATTATTATTATCATTATTATTATTATCATCATCATACTAGTATTAAATTTTGCGTCGCGATCTGCATGAAAAATTGTTAACTTATAAGATGCAATTTTGCGCGCGGAGCGCGCCGAAAATTTTGACATGTTTCTTACCACGCTTATGAAAATATATATACATGTATCTAAATCCGCGCCTGATGTATATTGCTGTACCGTAGATATTTCAACAGTAAGAAAAAAAAAAGGAAATGAAGGTGGCAGCTTCACATCATTTTTTTTTTGGCCAAATCTTAGGAGGGGCGACCGCCCCCATCGCCCCCCCCCCCCCTTGGCTACGCCACTGTTGCTACTGCTGATTATCATGGGATTGGCATTCTTGCTCCTATGGTGACTGATGGCGTCGGATCCATGTCGATGAATAAACAGTAAATGGAAGACCTTATTTTGGCTTGCATGGTGACTTGTACGTACATGAAGTATTATTGCGGTTATATCCCTTTCCCCAACGAAAAGGTCGTAGTGAAGCCCTTGTAAATATTGACACTCACTAGAACAGGCTACCCCTGCGTCCGCGCTATGATCACAGTTATGGACACCGAATCCTCGATGGGGGCAGTCGTTAATGCTCGTCTCACTGCCACTGCATTTAACATCGTCGAGCCAGATATCACCTGATCCTTGGCCAAAGTATGCAAGACGGTATGCCTGTGCGATAATTTCAAATAATATGCATGACGAATTGTATCTTCATTGAAGATACAATTATTAAAATCCTCGAACCTCAAAGGAAGAAATTAAAATTCGAATGACAGCTAGACAGTAAGTACCGAGTTACCGATGTTTTAAAGGTATTGGCTAACATGTACCACAGTTAAAAAAATCTGAGCCACATGATTCCCCATGCTACCAGTGTCTTTGAGGAGGTCTAAAAATGAAGCCCTGAAAAAATTGTATTTCAAAATGATTATTTAGTGCTTTAAAGAAGTGAAAATCGTAAGTTGACCAGATTGACTTGGCAATTTCCTCCCATAGACTTACTGTGTGTACACCTAGGCTATTAAAACTCGCCCCGAGTTTTAATTGTTTATTCATGCATAACTTGCCATTGGCAGTGTAACTTTCCAAACTTTTGTATTCTAGGGTGTTTATTTGTCCATTGAACACTACTATGTAGCTCAGATATCAAAGTTTAACATTTTTAAATTGAAGCTCCACAATGTTAGCTTATCACTTTAAGAGTACTTTGAGCAATATCATCGCAAATATTCGACTGGGTTAACATACGGGATTACACTGTCAAAGTAATATTATTAGAGAGAATAAGAAAAAAATGTCATAATGAAAATGTATTTTGTTAAGTGTTAAATGCCGAATTTGCAGATATGCATCACACAATACACACAGTGTTCACAGAACTGTAATTCTTTCTGGCATTTAAAAGTTCGTAGTGTTTGTAGAAAACCTTTTCAGTAAATGACCTGTTCCTAAACGCTGCTGTTTCTAGAAAATAATGATGATTATTTTCCTATTCTTTTAATTCGGGAGCCTCGACCGTGTTGCCGCAGGATATGATGTTGATGTTGTTTTATAATGTCTGCATGATATCAGAATACCATACGTTGTGACAGATTGATGAAAAAGTTGTCTGACCATGATTCTTTAAATAGTATTACCGCTGTTGCTTCAGAGTATCCCAACATTCTGCAAATTACAGCGGCATCATTGATATCCCACCAGTCGTCACAAACAGTTCCCCAGGCACCGCTGTAGAAGACCTCCACTCGACCCTCGTTGGAATTAGAACCGTTCACTAAACGTACGTCTGTGATGCCTATAAATGAATCACATTTCGTCATAAATTAAAGAAAGATTGCCGGATTTGAGGTAGTCAACAATATACCCCCCCCCCCAAAAAAAAAAAAGAATGTACGGGATTCAAATAAAAAAAATAACATCTCTTTGTGAAATTGCATATTTTGATTATATATGTTTATATATATAAACACAACAAAAAAAGTAACTATCCCCTTTTTCAAAATACGATAACTTTTTAAAAGAACGGTTTTGAGCAAAATAATTTGGCAGGAGTGTTCCTACACATGTTGACTAATTTCTGTGTGAAAATGTAATTAATTTGTCAAGTCATGCATGAGTGAGCACATGTTAAAGGCAAAAATGTCACTTTCCAAAAGTCACAGGGGTCATTTTGGGGTATTTGCGATGAAGGATTTTGATAAATTCTGTTTCTAGTTAATGATTAAGCGTTATTTATGTTAATCATCTATCGCTTGACCGCCTTACACCTCCCCGGGCACTTTTCACCGTTTATGATTCAGTGAGCTCAGTTTAAAAAAAAATCACATTTCCTCAATTTTGAAATCGTAAAATCCATTAAGTTTACTGAAAAAATTGAAATCGGATATTTTTCAGCGAAATGTATTTTTACATGTTGTACGAACATAAGAGGTTGTAACCATGTTATGGTTGAGTGAGCACAGTTTATAAATAAAGCAAAAAATGCTATTATTGACCATTATTTTGGCAAAAGAGACGACTCCTGTGACTTTTGAAAAGTGACAATTTTACCTTTAATGCACGCTCACTCATGCATGACTTGATGGATCAATCACATTTTTACATAGGAGTTAGTCAATGAGTGTAGAAACACTCTTGCCAAATTATTTTGCACAAACCTGTTTTGTTAAAAAAGTTATGGTACGTTGAAAAGGGGGGTAGTTACTTTTTTTGTTGTGTTTATATGAACGTGAGAAAGATCAATTTGCAGCGAAAAGTGCTCGATGTTTGTGTCAGTCGCCTGAAGATCCTGCATCGTGAAACCGACGGTAGCGACGGGCAGTCCTATATATATAAGCGCGAATGAAAGAAATTCAAGGAAAGGCGTAGCTTTATTCAGAGCTCCTCTACACTGAAAATAATCTGAAATTAAATGATTAAGGTATTGGTGTGTTAAGTCAGCGACCCGGGTTCGATTCTCGGCGGAGGCAATTTATCACTTTTCTTGCTTAACTTCAGGTTATTTTTAGTGTGGAGGAGCTCTGATTATAGCTACGCCTTTCCTTGTATTTATTTATTTCGTTTATTTATGATTGTTAAAATGAAGCCTTAGTTGTTATCAGTACTATCTCTCACAATACTGGACAGTTGTTTGTATAGGTCTATTGTGTAGGTGTACACCTAATGTCACAAGTGTCCACCTAACGTAGGGATCGCTATTGAGACGCAATAGACCCCATTGTTGTGTGTCCAGTTAATATACCCATTAGTAGTTTACATTTGCTGCTGGCAGAGGTAACGCAATCAGCTCAACCCTTAAAACCACGAAAACAAATTCCTGCAGGTCCATGTATTTGCCAGATCATAATCTAAATACGTGTCACATATGACCAAGTATTTATGACAGCAAAGGATGATATCCCATATAACAGTATGTATTCTACAGCAAACAACATGCTTGTTTTTGGCAATCTGGCTCAATACGATCACGATTGTTCATACATGCAACGAAACTTCATGGTGTCTGTCCATATTGTCTTCTGCTCATATTATCAAATTGCAATTACCCACTTGTGAGTAAATTAAAACATTGGAAAGCAGGTTTTATCCCGGGTTTTATCCAGTTTTCTGTTTACTTTAACTCCAGTTTGCCCAACATCAGATGGCAATTAAAACATGGCCGGGAAATTATGTCTTTTATTAATGTTTTGAATATGTGTGTTAATTTAACCGATGGCGTCGATTACATTGACTTTTGGAAGTAACCTAAGGGCACTGCCCAATCTTCCCCATTCTTCCTGTACATGTTAAAAACAGTTTCTAGATCATCACCTCGTTTGTATACAGACTTCAATTCTTTCTACAATTATTGCCTAATTTATTTGCTCTGACATTATACATTTTATGAGCATTTTATTGTCTCGCGTAATTTGGAAGAAGTTCCCCATCTGTGTAACGTCTGCAGTAGAATGTATATTCCTGTTCACATAAATGATGAGTCACACTAGCCCGACGATATAGTTAGACACGTCCTTTCTGCATGTTCTGTATTTCCAAAACATTGTAATGAATATATTTTACTAATTACTTACCAACCGGGGCTGTGGTCGGGTCTGTATTAAATGCAAGAATAAAACAGAGACGCAGTTTATTTTATTTTGTATAATGTATGTTAATTTAAAGTGATAGGCTAACATTGTGGAGCTTCAATTAAAAAAAATTGTTACATTTTGATATCTGAACTACATAGTAGTGTTCATATGGACAAATAAACACCCTAGAATACAAAAGTTTGGAAAGTTGCACTGCCAATGGCAAGTTATGCATGAGTAAACAATTTTAAATAGCCTGGGTGTACACACAGTAAGTCTATGGGAGAAAATGGGCAGGTGAATCCGATCAACTTACGATTTTCACTTTTTTAAAGCACTAAATAATCATTTTTAAATACAAGTTTTTTCAGGGCATCATTTTTAGACCTTATCAAAGACAATGGTAGCATGGGGAATCATGTAGCTCAGATTTTTTTTAACTGTGGTAAATGTTAGCCAATACCTTTAACTGATGGCGTCGATTACATTGACTAACAGAACTAACCTAAGGGCAGATAGCCAATCTTCCCCATTCTTCCTGTACGTGTTAAACCAGTTTCTAGATCATCACCTCTGGTGTATACAGACTTCAATTCTTTCTACAATAATTGCCTAATTTATTTTACTCTGACATTATACAATGTATGAGCATTTTATTGTCTTGTGTAATTTGAAAGAAGTTCCCCGTCTGTATAACGTCTGCAATAAAATGTATTTTCTTGTTAATATTAGTGATGATATGTCATACTACCGAGACGATGTCGTTTCCCGTGCTAGACACGTCCTTTCTGTATTTTTCACAACATTGTAATGAAGATATTTTACTAATTACTTACCAACCGGGGCTGTGGTCGGGTCTGTATTAAATGCAAGAATAAAACAGAGACGCATATCTAATACAATGTTATCCCTTCATTACATAAATTAAATATTCACCAGTCTAATGATTTCCAAGGATTTCTCAAGGTTAGCCAGACAGTCACAACTAGTATACGCAAGCTGATCTTGAAATATATAATAAACTTATTCTTACAGTAGTGTGAAAAGAGTGGTGAGGGTTTGGTAGTTTGGTAGTGCTCCCTTGGTCGTGTGACGTGGTGGTATAGAGGTTACAAGGGCTGGGTTACTTCAATGGATGGTAAAAAAAAATAGCTATCATGGTGTAAATTAAAATTGATAAAAAAAATAATTGGTGCTGAACGGCTAAGAATAACTTTGGTCTGTGGAATTTCAAAATTGACCAAACAGGGCCAATGTAAGTGAAATTAATACACATTCCTATAGATCAAATAGAAAGCCGATATCTTGTGTTAACCTTTGTTTTCCAATGTAGGGGTGTTACAATGTTAATATTGATGTAATTTTTCAATAGAAAAAACATTTCTCGTTCAATTCCACGATATCCTTTTAGTGTGAGGCCCACTCAAATACCTATCGGTAACGTAGTTGTATCTTTGAATTTCTTTATTTCAATCTACAATGCAAAACGAAATTTTGAGTTCTGATTACACTATTCACTCGTATACAAAAATATGAAGTGACAGTTGTGTACGTTATTCACTTCAATCATTCAATATGGGTCTCCAGGTTCTGCAACATTTAAGCAAACATGAAAGTACACTGTCATTAGAGGTCGTTGTAGTCAAACTTCAGTGCCAGCTGATTACGTAGTCTACTATTCCAAGAATGACATTAATTTTGGCTTTGTAACACACAGTTGAACTAAGCTAAATTGTTGTATTCTCCAATTAACCTTAAACAACCAGAAACCAATTTAAATATGCCAATGTCTAGTCAATCTCTACTGAATAAAAATCCATGCAATTACATTGGAAATAAGACTAATATCTACGTTCCCTCATTAGAGTATACTTCTATCCATCTGGTTTAACACACGCAGCACAAATGAATTCTAACCATGAAATACACAGGGCTAATATATATACTTACTGTCCGTGATTATGTTGGGTGTTGTCGTTTCATCGCCTAGAGTCGGAATCACCGCAGTAGTAGGCACTAGCAAAATACACAATCAGCCATTTCATTAATTATATCTGTTTCCTTCTCATATATTATGATATACTATATTGTCTGCTGTAGGCTACATTCATATCGACACTTACAAGAATTAAGACACTACACCTCCATCTTTCTATGTCCACATTCAATATTCTGCGGGTGGGATGGATAAGAGGAAGCAATGTAAATTTGGTTTGCGCATGCCAGTTAATTTACCACCAATAATTTCAAGAAATTTCAGAAATTTACCACCAATAGAACTCCTCATTATCGCTTCATTGCTAGAAAAGCTGAAAGGCATTTGCTTTGCAAAAATTCCTCTAAAATGATAACTGCTGAACGAAAACTGACGATCTAAGTATAATATTTCTGAGAAAAGTACACGCTATTTAATCAGATAAACGGATAAAAAAAAATCTGTTGGATAATGAAGGGAAAAATGATAAATATGGTGTCCTTTTTTCATGGCCATCCTCTATAATTCAATTAGTTCTTGCAAATACCAACTCGCTGCGCGTATATATAAAACGATTTGACCCAACTATATTCAGATAAGTACAGCCAGATGATCCTATGCATTGAAACCCCAATATATACAATGTTGAAATACTTATCATACACGCACAACGTGGCACTTTGCCTGCCCGGAGTCGTCTATAATTTGCCACGTTTTTACTACCTGTCAGAATGATAATGCTACCACTTGTTGATCTCTCAATTCTTCCATACCGTGAAGTGGCAGAAGTTATTAATTAGTAGCAACGTGAAGTATGCAATCATATTGGCTCATTAACCAATCATTATAGATCGCAGAGCATCATCATAACTTTACAGGTGTTATATTGTGCTTACCAGGACATAAACCATACGTTACATCATCAACCGCCATATCACTTGTGTAGCTTGCACCCGTACGGCCTTGAATGTGAATATTTCCCACGCGATTCCATGGCACATGCACTGTGGCTGGCATCCACTGGTTTCCATAGTCACCAGATCGAGACCACAGCGTTGTAAGATTACCCGTCGATTCCTCAAAACGAACTGACAATGTCCCCATAAAACTACCATACATGTGATACCAGAATCCAAAACAGTAATTGTCATTTGGACCAATTCTCGGACTTTGGAGGATGTAGGTGGTGTAAGTCCCATCACTGGCTTCAGTATAGATGTAGTAACCAGCTGAAAAGACAAAACAATCATACATTTAAAACTACATTTTGACACCGTCAGAAAAGAAAATTAAAACACATTAAAATACCTTGAATTTAATTATTCAGGAAAACTAAAATATTATTCTAATTTAGAATTCAGCACTCAACTAAAATATTATTTTAATCAGCACTCAACCTTTTTCTTAAAATCTCCGAATGTTTCCAGAAATACAGTGCGTCTCAAAAAAATGGTCCAATGGGAAATTATTTTTTGTAATATGTAAAAATCATATACAACCTAGTAAAATTGTATTTTGTCATAAATCTAAAAGAACATACTATTCAATGCAGTTTGTTTCATTTCAATTACTGGTGTCAATCCTGAGATATATTACATTTTCTGCAATGACGTAAAATCGGATTTGTTCCAGTTTACTGTATATTGTTTGACAAAGAAACCTCAATGAGAGTGTAAAAAGTATTGCGAAATAGTTTGATTTAGCTGAACGAATATATTTTTCATTTTGAACATTTCGCATTTTATATTATTTAAAGTACAAAATATAAACATAACTTTGACAAAAGGGTTAAAATAAGTGAGATGTGCAGATCGATGATGTCAGTGTAAATGCAGTCTGGCAAACAGAAGACATGAACATGTCCAATATCATTTCATTGCCGAGTAAGGGTTATTTGTATTTTATTTTTGGTTTCTTTACTAGATAATCAGAAATAAACACATTGAAGAAAAAATCCAGTTGATCTTTGTTTTATGATTGATTTTTATAATCCAATTTATATGAGTTCTGTAAGTAAGAATACCACCAAATCTGTTGTCATTATTACCAATACAGTGGAACAAACGTGATTGTGCCTGACTGCACAAAAGTAATCATTACCTTAAACTTAGAAATGCAAATTTAGTGAGACTAGATTATTAGAAAGGGTATTTATTCTGCTTTGATATGATGCAAAATACACGTACCATTTGAGAAAATTACATACCTTAAATATTTTTTCTCCCGATTTGACCAATTTTGTTTTAAGACACACTGTAGAATCTGCTGCTTTTCTATTCATGCCCCGTTCCGATTATACTTTTATGGCACTATCTCTTTACGAGCTTGTTTGATTAATTACATGAAGAAATCGACAAGCATTCAGTAATATTCCACGCCTTTCTGAATCGCAAAGGGAGTTAGCCGCTCAACGCAGTGATGTCAAGCATAGAATATACATTGATGACGAAAAAAGAAAACATTTTAAAAGGTTATCATTCTATACAGGTTTTCAGCAATAGGTGTGTATATGGCGGTGCCTGTGGAGCGACGATGGGGTACGATCCTTGATTACGTAATCCACCTTTCATGTAGTACGCACTAGTCCATCACAGAAAGTCAGGTTCAAACATGCACAATCAATAGAAACCTATTGGGACAAAATCACGCCGCAATAATATTTTAAATATGAACTTGAGGAAATTAGTTGCAGAAATTTGGGAGCTGTGCTGCATTATGTTGCGTTCACATTAGTGTCCAAGTAAATTAGTTCAAAAGATGCTATAAAGGAGAAATGTATCTTGGTTAGTTTTGAGGAAGATATTTATTGCTTCTACTGAATTAATCATGGGATTTGGATGTCATTGCTCGTATGGTGACTGATGGTCGTCGGATCCATGTTGATAGTTGTTATTTTGCTCTAAACTGGTTTGATGTTTGTTTTTGTTTAAGATTCTAACCCAAACCTAAATATGGCAATACACCCACACGAGTGGTGTAGCCACGCAGGACGCCCGATGAACCCGGAGGCAGTCCATATGCACCCAAAACCAAGTTGCCGGGTCATTTGCAATTATATCGGTAAACGCAGAGCAATATCTTTTTGCTTGATGTCTTGTCGACATTTAATTGGTACTACACGAAGGATTCTTTCGGTTATTTTGTCCTAGCGAGTTAAGCCCCTGTTCATGATGTTACGTTGTCTAGTTTATCAACAAAGAAACCTCAACCTCAGAAAGATCAGATTCTTTGAAGCAACTTTCTGCCGTTCCTGTCAACGCCGTCTTCTCGACGTCCAGCCATTTTCCATAATCGATCTAACACACAAGAATCCATCAATTTATAACGATATCGATTCAATTGTAACACTCTTCTCTTTCACCCTATCTCTGCCGGGGGAGCCCCCCCCCCCATCCCCCCTCGACGTTTCGCGTGATATGTCCGCAATGCGAAAAGCTTTCACCGCGGTGTTCCATGACCTTTTTCCTCCGAGTCTCTCGCATCTTTTAAGACCAAATTTGCGACGCCCGAGTAAGCGGTTCCGAAGCTACGCATAATTGTGTATATGCATGTGGCACAAAAAATTGCTCTAAAACGTGATTTTTTTCACTTTCAATACAAATTGCGTTTTCAGCCAAAAATCATAAATTTTTCAATATTTTTACTTTTACTGATACAAATTACTTTTTTAAGCTACGCATTTCCTTGTATCTATTCATTTCGCTTAGTTTTTATTGTTACACGGAAGCATTAGTTATTAATACTATCTCTTACTATTATATATATATATATATATATATATATATATATATATAGTTCTAAATGTACATTAACTGGACGTTCTTTGTATAGGCCTACTGTGTAGGTGAACACCTACTGTCAAAAGTGTCCACCTAACGTAGGGGTCGCTGTTGTGATGCAATAAACCCAATTGTTGTGTGTCCGGTTAATGTACCCGAAAGGAGTTTATATTTGCTCCTGGCAGAGTAAAGACAATCAGCTCAGCCCCTAAAACCGCGGAAACAAATTCTTACAGGTCAATGTATTTGCCAGATCATAACCTAAATACGTGTCACATGTGAACAAGAATTTACGAGAGCAAAGGATGATA
>JZLH01S0528847.1:79256-89772 GCA_001188425.1 Eucidaris tribuloides
AATTTGTAAATTATTTGTTAGGGTCCATTTTGAAAGTCTATCTACGGGCATGTTACCGGTTTTGTAATGATAGTGGCTCCCTCGGGATGCTACAATGCACCATACACTGTGACATGTCATAGCGCTCGATGAAGATTGCAGAAAATGTCGCGATAAACATTATTTACATTTAATTCTTGTGTCTTAAGAGTTGGAATATTTAGTATTTAATTAAATAATATACATACGATAACATGAAAATCTTACATTTTAGTGTACAAATCTGTTATTTGCGACAGATCTGCTTCGATTTTCATAAAAGCATGCCCGACGACGTGTGTCTCGCACACTGCATACGTGACACCTGTTTTTCTGCAGTCCGTGGAATTTGTTTTGCATCTGTATCATTGTTATAGCTCATTTCGCATGCATGGTTCGCGTGTTTTTGCATGCATTATCCAAAATCATGTCTAGTCTCAGTGTCGAAACCCTATCTAGAAGGTGGAATATGGTCCAAAAGTGAAACTTTTTGTTAATTAATAACTCTTGAAGGAGGCATTTGTACAATTTTTTACTGCACACATTATGTAATTCATATTTTATTCAAAGTTCACATCTCTTGAAATAAATGGCAGATTTTGCAAACGCCCGTGTTACAGTTTTTAAAATCAACTTACTCAAATTGATTTCTTCGATTTTCTAAAAAAAATACTGAACATATCGAAAAGCTTTTTGGTACATATTTAGCTTGATACTAAGGAAATATAACCCGAAAGCCACAAGGAAATTGAATGTACACATCACGAAATATCGATTTAGAAAGAATCGTCCGCTAAATGGAAGAGCCTAGCGTCACAAGGAGGCTGTTTGTTATGAATGATTACGTAAGACGGCTAAAAGGCCTTATCAACCGGAAGGCTGTTACACTCAGATTTGAAATTTTGTCTCGCGAGATAAAATTCCAACCATAGAACCTACACTAAATGGCAAATGTTTTTCTTTCGCATTTTTTTTTAAATTTTAGGTAATTAATGACCCCAGATTTCACAGTCATGCCCTTTATCAATAGCCCAAGGGCATGGGTTATCTTTTCTTGGTCTGCGGGGATGTTTGCAAATGAGATCCACTGCCTTTAAAGAAAAATGTGTGAACCTCCCATCCCCTTTCCCCAACTCGGCATGGGCAGGTCAGTGTTCATTCATATGGAGATTTTGAAAGTCACCCTTTACCTGGTGTAAGGATTTTATTCTTTTTTTTACTCCAAACGTGAGGTATTTTCCAGAAATCTTGAAATCCTATTTCAACTCTTTTGGGTATCCTGCATGAATTCTACGAAAAGTAACCCCTAATTTAGCATTTCTCGGGTGAATTTCATTCGAAAAGCCGGGCGAAAACCGAAACCCATACCCGAGAAAAGAAGCCCGCCCGTCACAGGAAGTGGAGGGGGGATAACACTAAAATGCTTTCCCTGACTTTCATCATTTCAGGAAAAAAATAATTAATTTGCAAGTTCGGCCGTCCAAATTCACCTCAAAATATGCAAATGTTTTCAAATCTAGAATTTCCGATATCTTCTTGATACGTACTGCATACAAATTTACTCACCTTTGTGATATTAACACACGTAGCATAACATTAATTTTCATAATTAATTTTAAATTGTCACGTTTTTCCAATGTGTAATTTCATTTACTCACTAGAAAACCGTGATGTTATGATAAATTTATCAATTATTTAATTAGTAGTGAGAATGAAAACATTTGCAACAGGCTCGACATCTTCGACATTACAATTCTTACATGTTGTTCCATAAGTGTGGTCGTAGGATGGACCTGTGAAGAATGATGACGTTTTCCCCCGATTACTTGTCCACCAGTAGGCTGAAGCATGAGTCCATCCACAACTGCCAGATTCAAAATCGCAATCTATAGAGTCTGTACAGAGAAAGGTACCATATAATCGTTAAGATGCAACCACTTAAACTTCAAAGAAAAACGTTACAGATATCAGATACACGTTTGTGGCGAGTGAATGGGTATAATAGTGGGAGCTGTGGTTTATCGTTCATTTATGAGTCTGAGCCTGATCTTTCTGATGAGGTATAATTCAAATAATTTAAATATTAACGCTTTGAATGCTATAATGTGAAATATAGTCGACTTCCCCCCCCCCGATTTTTCATTAATTCGTCGGCGTTCATCCGAACCGTCGTATCACTATACGACAGTTTGATTGACCGCGCTTCGAGCGAACGCGTTCAAACCAAACTGTCGTATCCATCATTCATATAAGACGTAACATACGACAATTCGGTTTGAACGCGTTCGCTCGAGGCGCATTCAATCAAACTGTCGTATAGCGATACGACGGTTCGGATGAACGCCGACGAATCGCCAAAACTAAACTTGTGCTTTAATGACGTCCCTGCCCTCAAACGTCCCATAGTTTTCCGGTAATTCACCGACTTAAGATATTATTCCCGAATGTCTTGTCTCAAAATTCATAAAACAGTCAACAATTATGGATTAGGACATACGGGATGGTCCGTTACCAGAGTGAGAGGATAAGCTCCCTCTACCTCCTTAGCTGCCCGTCTCCTGTTTGTCTCTCAGATTGAACGAGCTATTACTTTCAACACCGAAGGCATATACGACGCATTTAAACGGGCGACCGGTCCAAGACCTCAAAGTAGCGGAGTACTAAACATGAATGATGAAATGATATGTGCATATGTGACGAGGATTCAAAGCTGTATAGGTGGATTAAACATTATAGTGAGCTCTATGGGACTGGAGGTAATGCTGGTATTAACAATACTTCTAATCATACAACCACATTTACATATTCCATCAGATCTTAAGAACTATGTATCTACAGACAGGGGAAAACGACTGGTAGTAACTGGGATGGTTCTTACTCGAATCTTAAACAAACATCTACTGGAGAAAGCCAGAGTTGAAACCAAGTCATTTTTCTCAAATCAATTCAAGATGCAAGTCATTCTGTCTCAAGTCAAGTCAAGTCGCAAGTCATTTTTCACAAGTGAAGTCAAGTCCCAAGTAATGTCGTCGCAAGTCAAGTCAATTCAACAAGTCAACAACATACAAAATGTGCCCCAAAATAAACAACTCCGCACATCTTTGCTGCAGATGAGAAAACACTAATTAAGATGGTTGTTGAAAAAAAAAGGAAGGACATCTAGAGGGTGCATATGGACCACGAATAAAGAGTTTTTGAAAATTTTACAAAAACAAAAAGTATGCCTCACTCATAATCATATAGTGTTGTAACCAAGATATTTTTTCTCAAGTTTAGTCAAGTCGCAAGTCATTCGCTCACAAGTCAAGTCAAGTCACAAGTCATTTGCCCACAGGTTAAGTCAAGTCAGAAGTCAGAAAATTTGGCAACTCGAGTATGACTGGAGTCCACGTCACCGACTCGAGACAACAACTCTGGAAATAGCCGGAGCCGTATACTCCAAGTCTCAATAAGGACTCCGTCCTCAAAGATCAATTGCAGATATGATGTTCTCTGTTAAAGATCTTCAAGAGAAAGATAGGCAGCAGAAAAGGCCATTATATGTGACTTTCATTGATGTAGCAAGAGTATATGAACTTGTGAAAAGAAGGACATAGAGAAAGCTGGTTGTCCACCTATATTATTGTCAATTGTCGAACGTGGTTGGTACTTACTTCTTATTAAGTATAGGTAAATTCACCAGATAATGGAATTCACTTGAACTTGCTTATAGTGCCAAGTCACTAACATACCATTCACTACTAGTGACTACTTACTGCAACTATTTACAATCTAGTATACATGAAGAAAGAACTGCCAGAGAACAGTATAGAACGTAAATAGTGCGTCAAATGACATAATTATGAATGGCATGTAGCACAGATGAGCTAATTGGCTTGTAACAGGGAATTGAAGATTTCTTTGAGGGTTTCTTCTGATGACCGACGTCATGTAGTTCGAAGAGCACAGGGGGCGTAAATACCCATTTAAGACAAAAATTTGAAGTATCAAAATACTAATATGAACTACCCCCCCCCCCCAATCAATCTACCCCAGCCCCTCCCGACCGGTTCCCAGGGGCCTACAATGTTAAAGCCCAAGTATAGTTTTGGTAGATCAGACAAATTTTTGTCAATCTTTCACAAAGTATTCTATTGTAAACCCAAACATTAAAAAACAACATCAAACCTACAAAAAATGTTTATAGTGACAAATTACGATGCTTAGATTAAAGGAGAGCATCTAGCGGTATACCTATGGGAAATCTCGAGGTCCCCGCCCCCCCCCCCCAGTAATTTCTCAAAAATGGGAAGGTTTCAGAGCGCCCAATTTTCAGGGCTTTGGTAGATTATATGGGTGTATATAAAAAAAAATAATTGCAAAGAATTTCATTTTGTACCATTTACCAAAACGATACCCTGGCTTTAATGTTACAGAATAATAGACCCTGATAAGATAGCAATTCGATATGGTATGGTACACAATACATGTATGGAGTTATTTACTTTTCACCGTAAGTGTGTGAAACCACACATAATGTCTCGAGTAAACAGTGATAAGCTACATGAAATGTAGACATACGTCATATGCATGATATGTCATGGCACGACAGCGATTATTAACAATAGCGAAGGCCAACATTCTAAACAGAACATAGAGGCATAGGTCAGCTTCAGTCTCCAAGTAGGTAAATATTAACTAATAATTGGATTAAATATGCCTACGTATATTTTTTCACTATCAAGACAATAAATATTACGGGTAATTGTCGAGCATTATTTTGCAGGTTAAATAAGGACATATTTGGCAATAGAACATATTAAACATTACCCAGAGAACATCACGACAGCATATTGTTTAATCATACTGGGTTTATTATGAATTATAAAGCATGTTGATATTAAAGTAACCTATGTCAAATTAATGCATCACTTATGCTTCCCCTACTTCGTATTATACTCGTTAATACACGTATATTTATACGTAGTGTGTGTATATACCAGTAGCGGAGATTTCATATAACAAGTGGGGAGACGAAAACACGGAAGGCGAAGAAAATGCCCAGAAGATACATATATTGTTAAAAAGTGGAAGTTGTGACTTTGAAATCCACCTCATCCGCAATGATAATTAATATCTATTTTCATCACATTTATCTTGTCAATATAGGTTTGCAGACAACCAAATCTATCAAAAATACTAACGACACAAAAAAGTTTTACACATCGAGTGGACGACTCCCGACCGAAAAATCTAGGGGGACACGTTACCCCCCCCCCCCATCGCCGCCCATTAACCTTTTCCTTTATTATTTCACTATTGAATGAAATAATCAATATCCTCTCAACACTGTTATGACTGTTCAACGAATAACACAAACAAAAACGAATCTAGGCATCAAGGACAAATTTATGACGTCAGTCTAGTTTGCATAATACCTGTATATTGTGGAGACAATCATGATAGAACCAAAAGTACAACACGCTGTAACTGGTTCTCTATTATACCTCACGTATTTTGCTTACTGCTTTGTTATTCAGTTTTAAAATATATCTCAGTTGATCCACAAAATTACCCCTATACGCCAAAAGCGTGAAATTCACCGAAATCCTTTGACATCTAAATACCGGGTAATTGAAATTTAAATGACATTAAATTCAAAGTATAGTTTTGGTCAATCGAATATAATCATAAGGCGTATGGTTTTGTCATTCCAGACGTCAGAACCGAACGTCAAACCTATTGAAAATGTTTTTCATGACAAAATTATGTGTTTATTTTTTAAATTATCAGAGGCGGATATCATTCAGTATTTCCGATTTAGGGTGTGCTGCTTTCTGGACATTAAGAGATGATGGTGCTACTTGAGCAACAGTACGAGAAAATTTCATTTGTCTTCATTTATCAAAATTATATCTTACCTCAAAAATTTTTCCACAATCACATCAAAAGGCGTGAACATATTTATATTTACTCTATTTTTAGAGTGGGCTGGAAAATTTGTCGTTAAAACTATGAAAATTTACGAGCTATTGAGTTACCAGCGAAATAACAGGAGACTAGTCCATTGTATTACACACTAAGAAAAATAGGTTCAGCTTTGCACCTTTAAAAGTGCAGGCCAATGTCACACTGGGAGCATTTTTAGAGGTGCATCTTTGCACCTCTAAAAATTATTAATTAAAGTATTGCACCACAGAATTTTTGTTTAAATTCTTCTTCTTTTTCTTGCAAACTGTTTTTGTGTGTTTGCGAACCACAATTTACGTTAGTTCGAGTGCTATTTATATTATTTACATTATAATGCAATTTATCATCATTTACAAATACATACATATTACTCATACAAATATTCTGACCCTGCCGGGGCTCGAACCTACGACCTCCCGTACGTGAGACGGACGCTCCACCCACTTGGCCAACACGCTGGCCGTGAAGATGTGTATTTTCACATAATTATATAGTGTTGAAGCCGAAGGTGCATTATTTTCAATGTACGGAGTCTTAGACACGTTAAAACTACTCCTTTATTGGTCAAACAGCACCCATGTTGATGCCCTTTAGAGATATGGTGCAAAATGCCAACTCAGAAATGTGCCAGGATGTAAAGAAATTATGTTTTTTTTTTAAGAATAATGTGTTAATTCTTTAGCGACGATGAAGTCAGAAATGAAAAGGCTGGAAGTATAACTGATGAAGTACGCAAGGGCTTGGAAATGTCAGGCATGGTTTCTAGTTTACTGGCTATCTTCTAGCTGTTCTCCGAATCCCCCTTTTCTGAACGTACTTTTACTATCAAATTTCTAAGTTTTTCAAAACTAAGTGTATTCTGGTCAAAAATTACCTTGACAGAATTTCCAGTAAGATAAACATACCATTTCAAGATATGCTCTTTCGGGCAACTTAATCGATAGCAATGCCGTAATTGAAGATTGTTAGGCAGAAGGTGTATGGTGTACTTATGTGCTTATTTTAAACGTGATTTTTTTTGGAAGTTTAAGACAAAAGACAGGATCAAATTATTTCTGGACGAAAGCGTGAAATTGAGGGCATAAAGTTTTTATTGTTTTTTTTTTCCAGTCAGCCAAAAAATATCATAAACTTCGATGTCGATTTCATCAGGCTTTTTAGTCGGCGAATGTGAAAAGACACATACGTCCTTTTGCCAAAAGTAAGACGAAAAAGTAAAGAAGTTTTACGAAGTAGGATCTTTTTTTCAAAAACGGTCGCATTGCTTGCACTCGACTCATGAGTTTCAAGCCTGGTACACTCCAAATTAGTGTGTGCAAAACGGGAATCAGTATAGAATGAAAGACAATGGCGTAGTTTCCATTTGTTTTTTCTTTTATGGGGGGGGGGGTGGGGGTGGGGTGGCAGCCGTGTAGGATCGACCTAAGCAAGAGGCACATAGACCTAAGCGCCCCCCTCCCAACCCGCCCCCGCCCCGCACAAATATTTTGCCTCTTGTGTGACAAAACACTGGAGGGTCGGTAGGTGGCTAAATTTTTTTATTATTTATTAGTATTCATTTTTTTATTTTTCTATTTTTTTTTTTGGGGGGGGGGGCGGGGTGGGGGTCGTGGCAATGTATTGGCGCCAATTGGCGTACAGTTTACGTAACATCATTATAAACACTAATACGTCTGGGCCAGGCGGGATTCTGACAACCAAACATTGAGGGCTACCGGAAACAACCGGGAGAGAGCGAACGCGACCGAGTGGAGGGGGTGGCTGTGCTTTCACTTCACTGCGTGGGACTTTTGAAAAAAAAAAAAAAACGTGTTTCTGAGAATGGTGTAAAATATAGCACGATAAGGAATCGTACATTTGAGTCGCCTAATAGTGAAAAATTAATCCGTAACCTTCATCATTTTTCCAAGTCGTAGTTTGGCTAATTAGATTAATAAGAATCAACCTTTGCGAAGGGTCTGGGAGGGGGTTTCCCCGCTCCAGGGTAAAGAAAAGAAACTTGTCATTTTCACCTTTAAAAATTACAAGTGTTGGCCTCCCTTAGGGTCAAATTACTGCCAAAATATTTCCGATTCACTTTCAATCGGCCAATTGTGCCTAATTAGACAAATTAAATAGCTTTAAAAAAAGGCGTATAAGGCATTACAAAATATGGGATACTTTCGCTTTACAGCAATTTTCCTTTTTGGAGTGTGCGCTTTGCGTGAAAAATTTATTTTTGCAAATTGCGCACCGAAAGCGCCGAGAAACTTGACATTTTTCTTACGCCGCAATGATGAAAATGTTGGGGCAAAACAGCGGCCCTGCATAACATACATATTAATTATTAGCCCTTCTCTGTTCTAAGAATGCGAGCGCATCTGCTCGACTCGAAAGCGGGAGCAAAAGGGCGTAGGCTGGTTTGGGCATGGGGAGGTGCACATCTCGATGAGGTGGAATGGGAGGTGCAACATCTTAGGGAGGTGGAACTAAGTTGAGAAAATTCAGGATTGAAAGAAAAAAAAGTTGGTGCAAAATTTCTTTTTTTGATATTAGGGTGGAACTCCTATGCCTTCTGCGGGGGGGGGGGTGCATGTGCACCCAGTGCACGCCCACTACGCCTTGGGACGGTACCATTTAAAAAAAGTCTTTGGTATGAATTGGCCGGGCTCGAACCCACGAACCTTCGCAATTTGTGAAAGGGACGCTCTAGCCATCGGCCGCCGCGCATATGGTTTACCCCTCCCAAGAAAATGACATCTTGAAAAATCTTAAAGGTATTTGCTAACATTTACCACATTAAAAAAAAATCTGAGCTACATGATTCCCCATGCTACCATTGTCTTATAATAGTCTAAAAATGACGGCTGAAAATTTTTTATTTCAAAATGATTATTTAGTGCTTTTTAAAAAAGTGAAAAAATCGTAAGTTAATCGGATTCACCTGCCCATTTTCTCCCATAGACTTACTGTGTGCAACCTTCGCTATTATAAAACTAGCCCGAGTTTTAATTGTTTATTCAATGCATAACTTGTCATTGGTAATGTAAACTTTCCAAACTTGTTTATTCTAGGGTGTTTATTTGTCCAATTATGAACTACTACTATGTAGCCTCAGTATCAAAGTTTTGACGTTTTTTAAATTGAAAGGTCTCCACAATGTTAGCCTATCAGACTTTATTACGAAATATAATTAATTATATTTTGAAAGCCATTGTGAGGGTGTCGTCCACACTACACCATCTCCTACAATCCGATTTGGCCAATAAATCGCAGTAGCATTTAAATATGGGCATTTATAACAAAGAAAACCTAATTTGATTCGGATTCTGAATGTTAATATGAATACTTAAAACGGGATTTTGGTGCGCTGTTAGCCTCAAACCCCAAAGAAGGGGCCAAAATATTTGAAAATCGTAGGCAATCGCGAGGACTTCTCTCAGGTCACACTTCCGATATTGGAGCTATTTGGGTTTTCCTCCTGACAACAGAGCTCGAAACGGACCATATTTTTCGATTTTACTCTCTCTATGAAATTATCGGGTGGAGGGGGGCATATATTGTTTTGGCCCCTAAAATCTAACTGACAAATTTAAAGAAAAATCCTCTTTAAGAAAATGCCTTACTCCATTTAAGGCATAAAGGCACTCCATAAATGACTGACCTATCCATGGCGTAAATCCGTGACGTCATCCTATTTCATCAGGGGAGATGGTCTATTCATTCATTCCCCCTGATGAATAAGGTGACGTCAAACGGATTTACCCAGTGGAGCCTATCATCACGCGTATCCTGATAAAGTTGCCCCTTTTATGAAACATATAGACAGAAAAATACTTTGTTGAAAAATAATATTATGAATTAAAACCTTAACAACAATTGAACGTATTACTTTAAAATTGAAGGCACTTTCACTTTTATACTTTATATCAAATTGTTATATATTTATCATTTCCCTACCTGTGGGTTGTGCAAATTTATCAGAAGTATCGTGATGACGGGTCACTCATATACCAATAACGTGATTCTTTTGTGTCATTGAGTCAGCAAATTTGTCTTATAACTGAGGCAATGCGGAATGAGTTCTAATAATAATACGCGTATTTAAAAAAAAATATATGGCCGATCCATGCTTCTATTCAAATTGTCAAAAGACTGGACTACCAGCCGTATCTAAACACAGTAAAAAATAAAAGGGGCGCAAAGGTGCAACTTTGCGGAAATAGGTGCAGAGCAATTCCTGCCGGTATTCGAAAAATTCTGCACCTTTCACGGCTGAGCACCGCGCCCCACTCCATTATGTTTGCAAGTTGCACTCTTTAGGTGCAAATTTATGCAAATTATGGATGTTTTCTCTTCGAAGCCTGTGTGAGCTATTTTACCACTGTTTCTATGAATACAATTTCAATACGGAAATGCAACTTGCATACATTGTACTATTTTCTATGTCGGACAAGCTCAGACAAGCTTTCAGGTTGTCAAAAACAACCTTTGTTTAAAAGGTATGCATGGAATTTGAATATATTACGAAAAGCGGCCTATAGGTCCTAAGTTTTGCACCTTAAAAGGA
>JZLH01S0528849.1:7034-19187 GCA_001188425.1 Eucidaris tribuloides
CACACACACACACACACACACACACACACACACACACACACACACACACACACACACACACACACACACACACACAAACACGAACAATTTCACACGCACACCTCGCGCGCACGCACTCACGTATCTTTCAGAAATCCATCATGTCCAAGAATATTTCCAGGAATTGTCAAACTTTCATGCAAATAGTCTAGTGCCTCAGTTTCGGCATAGATGCTCAAACAAACACCCCTGCCTCACGCACGATCGATCTGCTTACAACACATGGGTTCATTTCGACACCATTCACCCGTCAGAAAGAAAAAAGAAAGAAAGAAAGAAAGAAGAAAACGAAAAGAAGAAACGATGTGCTTTGTTGTTGACTAAGGCTGTGTATTACCTTTATCTCTCCTAGTATACACTTAGTTTTTCTGAGAAAAGGAGAAAACAATCAACAGAACCAGCACTCATTGTTTCCCACAAGGTTCCGAAGAAATCAACAAAAATTGGAGTATGACGAGATATATTAAATTTTGATGGACCATTAAGGAAATGATTGGACGTTGAATGTCTAGGATACGTTGTGAAGATCAATACCATTTATGTCCATCAAATATGTAAGAAAAACAATTGGTTTTTTCCTCATATTCTGCTGTAAACTAATAAAATCACGTGAAGCCCTATTCTTTTGTCTACTCTCAAAACTGAGTGTTATTTTTTCATTATCAATCCATTCATTTGTGAGATCTGATTGCACTGTCAGTGGTTAGCGGTTATGCCATAACGGAAACTAAAACAAATATATTGAACTAACACTCAACTCCCACGCCCTCTATCGCTTTATGCGTATCAAAACATGTAAGTGTCTGCAAAAGAACCTAAGTACCCTAAGTTTTGAAAGTTTCGCTTAATACCAAGTGTTCTCCATATGTTGAAAGTTCAAATCACCTTCGTGAAACAGCACCGAGTGCTGTTAATTTACTTCTAGTAGATCAACATATTGCTTGTGTAGTGAGTAAGGACATTGGGAGGGTATATATATCAGGAGCTTGCATTTATGATGATAAACCTTTCATTATAGCAGTATTCTACATTCCAAACAGTGTTTTTACAAGCATTTTCAATGACAACATGTACTGTTTTCTGCTGATTGCAATATCTTTCTGGCTCATGTTGCCTGCGTCATCCAACACTGACGATCTATCGTTTGTCGTCACACCAAAAGATGCAGTGGTACCGGAAGGGGAAACAGCCAACTTCGACTGCGTCGTGACGAACTTTGACCCCACCCGCCACCAACTCCAATGGTACCCTCAGCAAGGTATACTACAGGCAGAGAACAGCGATGTCTATCGGAAGTGGAACCCTCACACCAAAATTATGAACTCATCGTTGATCCTTCATAGAATATCTTCACAGGACAGAGGACTTTATTTCTGCGAGATCTCATCAGTGACTTGTAATGATACAGAGATCTTTGCACCGGCCACGTTAATGTTTATGAACATGAATAATCATTTGGAGTGCATTAGACCGTATGTAACGCAGAATATTGTGACTTTAATTCCCGGACGCGATGAGGTCATCATAACGTGTAAGGTCAGGCGTTATCCAATCATTGCTTTCAGTTGGAAAATATTGCATAACACCGCTGATGACGTCAGCTCACTCCTGGGATTCAGTGTTGACGACGAAGGTTGGTAAAAACCTGCTTCTATGGCATTTCTTTTCTTAAGCTTTCTCCCTGATACACCCACACCCACACACACACACACACACACACACACACACACACACACACACACACACACGCGCGCGCGCGCACGGGCGCACATACACAGAGACACACAAATACACACAGACATACACATAGACGCTTTCACAATTATGCAAACAGTGCAAAATACTGGTATTTGGTCTCCCCGACCTGTTTTAGTGAAAAACACCGATATAAAGAGAGATGGTTGGGGGAGGGGTACCATGAGAACGTAAACCGTTTACTCAAAATATTCAGAAGTTGCACTTAACCCTACACTCACACATTCTGCGAAGTCCATGAGAAATGAGGTCATGAAAAATGAATGTTATTAATCAAAATTGATCTAATTATCTAATAACTAGCCATAAACTTCCATTCTTGCTTATTCCTTTAAAGGTGGCTACAGGCATATTCACACGACACTCACGGCAGACACCAGGCTAAATGGAGCTATTATCTTCTGTAGTGGTGAGACACCTACGGACCCCTTCCCCGCAACACCGTGTGTGATTGGCCTGATTAAAGTCCTGGAACATCACAACTCCACAGTAGTACCGTCAAGTACAAGCCTCCAGTCCGGTCTCGTGAATACGGCAGAGCTCCGATGCCGTATCCAAGAAATCACGCCATGCGACTGTTCCTACGCGTGGAGTTGCTACCCAGATGATGCGGTGAGTGGTTGTCATGGTAACACGGACAGCATCATTGTTACTGCCCGAGAATTGGCAGGAATACCGACCAACGGGCTACGGGTGAGTGTCCAGTGTCAGGTGCAGTGCACGCGAGGTATAATCAGGGATAGTAATGCAACGGTCATCATTGAACGGGCTCTTCAGATGTCGGAATCTGAGTGGGATCGATCGTCAGGAAATGGTCAATCCGAAATCCATCGTGATGGTCAAATTCTTGTAGCGCTTGAAGCAGCTTCTTCTTTTGGTGAGGAGGTCCTTTTGGCGTGTTCTATCACAGCAGAAATGGAGACATCACCACATTTTAGGTGGTATCTGAATGGGGATATAATTTTTTTGAATGATAGTAGGTTAGAGACCAGCGATACTGTTAGTACACTGATATTGCAAAGTGATATGGCTGAAGAAACGGAAGTGGTAGCATGTGACGCTCTGATTGACGACCAAGTGGTAAGAGTCTGGAGCAATCTCTCACAACTGATCTCCGAGTCCTCTGGAAGACTCCTACCAACCTCCACAAGCAGTACGATAAACTTTACCGAGGAAATCCAACCCACTGTCTTCCCTTATCTCCCAGCAACGTCAGCACTTTCTACAGCTCAAACCCCAAATGAAGTCCTGCCCTTGATCTTGAGAAGCCCGTGGCTGTTCTTTACAGCGATTGCTCTTTGCTGTGTGTTGGTTTTTGCGCACTCTTAAGCGATTCTTCTGTTCACTTTGTGGGTGTGTTGTTGCAAGAGGTGCGCCAAGCGACAGACCACTCCAAACAGAAAGAAGCGAAAATTACCCCCTATACCACCGGACAAGCACAAGAGAGTAGACTCGAATGCGAAGCAGTATACTGATCATAATTTGATGGATATGGATTTAGATCCATATTCTATAGGTGAATCTAGGCAACATGGAGAGACTGCATCTGATCAAGGGTTGCCGGGTTATGATTATGCATTCAGTGGAGTAGACATGGCTGGGTACGCGACGTATGTCGAGAAACGCATAAAGGCGGATTCGAGCAGCTCGAGCACGAGCCAAGGTGGCGAAAACGATTCCTTCGGTAGTAGGCGTGGTCTAGAGGCCAAAAACATATACCCGTCTAGTAATGAATCAGAATTTCAGTTAAACCACGAATACATTGACGGGAGTGAAGCTAATGACCGCCAGACAGATGGTAATGTACCTTCAGGAGTGTACACCAATCAGTCAGTTCTCGACATGGACTCGAGACGTGTGACACTATCGCACCATTTTAGCGCAAAGGCCGCTAGCTTTGAAAAAGGAGACACATGCAGTGTGACTGATTTTCCGTCGGTGCTAAGGCACGAGTATTTTCAAGCACAGTAATTTGGAAGCTAATCCATTTTGTGTGTTATGGTTGAACTGAAATAAGACTTACGGGACACCAGTGATTTCAATTCATGTATTTCATGCAATTGCTTAACCAATAAGTGATCATAACTCGTTGATTGAAGAAATACAAATTTGTGTTTGTGATAATATCCTCAGATAGTCATCACAATTGACGCATGTGATAAAGTTAGATGTAAAAGATGAACATCAAGCGGGCAGAATCAACTGCACACTTTACCAATAAATAACAATCTTAAACAAATAATATTTATATGGATTATAAATGATAAATACAAACTGAAATGTATATATAAAACGTATAATTTACGCATGATTTATGATTTTTATCAATATATTGATTATAGAGATATAATTGTATTTCATAATGAGCAGAAATGTATATAATCTCTCTGTACTTTCAAGTTTTGTATTGCACAAAATGTAAAGTTCTTGTTTTGCAAACGTATGTGCTATTTCTTTAGTCTAGAGCTACATGTATATATAACTATAGTGGACGCCACAGGACTGCTAGAGAGAGAATATATGTTAATGAATGAATGAATAAATAAATAAATAAATTGAATGAATAAATAAATAGATAAATATATTATTTAAATAAATTAATAAATTAATCAATTTAGTAAGGGCATTAGTCTTTCACGAAAACGTATAACTGTGGTTAGGGACCAGTCTTGTTTTGGATTTAGATTTAAATCTTAACGATTTATATTTCAGCCATAAATGCTTAAGTCCCAAACCACAGCCGATCAGAATTTATTTTAAATCTTTGTCTTTTGGAGCGAACGTATTAGATGAATCACAATTGATTAACTCTGGCAAAAAAAAAGGAATAGAAACTTTAATTGCCCATAAATGATAAGATAAGATAAGATAAGATAAGATAAGATAAGATAAGATAAGATAAGATGAGATGAGACAAGATAAGATGCAATAAAATAAGATGTGATACGATAAGATTTTTACTCAGTCGATCTCTTTTCGGGTTATGAGAGTATCAAGATATTTACTATGAATATGCAATAACATACACAATAATGGACATTTTACACTTGAATAAAAGGGAACACGTGTATCCAAACATTAAAAGCAGCATGTTTTTAACTATCCAGCCACTACGGGTTATACTTCACTGGAGGAATTTCATCTAAATTAATTTGTAGCTTTGGTTCACGCGCAAAATGATGTGCAATTCTTTTTCAAATTTAACATTTTTAAACGGGAACGATTGTTCGTTGTTAAACAACTTCTCAAACCTATTAAATATGATCTGCGAGCCAGTTCTTGTCATATAAAGTGCGTCTAAAAAAATGGTCCAATCGGAAATTATTTTTTTAATATATAAAAAACAAATACAACCTAGTCAAATTGGGTATTATCATAAAGCTAAAAGAACATACTTTACATTGCAATTTATTTCATTTCATTTGGTTGTGTCAATCCTGAGATATATTGACTTTTCTGCAATGACGCGAAATCGCGTTTGTCCCAGTATAATACATATGCCTTACATGTGTATGCAGTTTCTGCATATTGTTAAAGAATATATATTATAAAGAAACCCCAATGAGAGTGTTCAAAGTATTATGTAATCGTTAAATTTAGATGAACAAATAGATATTTCAGGTTGTATTTCCTATTATTTGAAGTAAAAAGGAGGTATATAACTTTGACAAAAGGGCTAAAATAAATAAGATGTGCAGCTCATCATGATGTCAATGTGAATGCAGTCTGGTAAACAGAAGACATGAACATGTGCAATATCATTTCAATGCTGAGTAAGGGTCATTTGTATTTGATTTTTTATTTACTAGATAATCAGATATAAACACATTGAAGGAAGAAATGCATTTGTTATTTGTTTTATTATTGATTTTCATAATTCAATTTGCATGAGTTCTGTAAGCAACAATACCACCAATTCAGTTGTCATTATGACAAATTCACAAAAGTGGGACAAACGTGATTTTGCCTGACTGCACAAAAGTAATCATAACTTTTGACTTATAAAAGCAAATTGAATGGGACTAGGTTTATCATAAAGAAAATTTATTCTGCCTTAATATAATACCAAATACACATACCTTTTGAAAAAAATTACATACCTTAAATATTTTTCTCCCGATTGGACCATTTTTTTTGACACACTGTATAAATGATTCCTTCCTTACTGAAATATGTACAAACAACTAACAGACTAAATAATGACATTCATCCCCTATATGTCCAAAGGCAAGTAGAACGTTTATTCTACTGCGTTTGGAAAAATGTAATCAAATCTGTTGTTATTTACATGTAATATAATGTATGCGATGTATTCGTGAACATAAAGAAGACTTTTGGATCAACATTACATAAAAATCATAAATACTGTTCTAAAACTAAGATCGTTTGTAAACATTCTGTAATCATAGTACATACACTCATGCTCATAATTATGGAATATTTTGTTGATACTTAAGTTCTTTCTCCTATATCGTCCAAAATTTTCAAGACAAGTATTTATTTCACAAAAACGCAGTATGTGAAGCAATTTTTGGATTTCATGAGATGACTAAAGTAAAAAACTAAAATACGTTTGAGCACAATAACAATTACATATTTATTTTTTTAAAAATCCACAAAAAATCATGAAAAAGTATTAGACTAAAGTAATAAAAAAACACCAAAAAATTATAAATTTTAATCTAATGTCACTTATCATTAAATTAACATCAGAATTGTCTGTTACAAGTCTAATAACGCGGGCAACTACAACGTGACTCAACAACAACTCTGAATACCGCCATTTTTAAACACAGGTTTTAGCGTCAAGTTGGACGCTACAAAATGCTCAGCATTCCTGAAATACTTAGATTATAATTGTTTCATCTGGGGTGAGCAAATATTAATCCCAATTTCCAATGCAAAATAACCATGGTGGTGATATTGACGTCCTCGTCCTCATTCACATTGTGTAGGAGTAAAAAAAAAATGAATACTTCAGTTGTTCCCCACTATTATTCCAACTTTGATTTGATTCATTCTCGGTTAATTTTGACAATGACTTGTCTTATCTTCTTCATATGGAAGTAAGCACACAGTGTATTGTTTGAGTGTCTCGGACGAAAACTAAATTGCGAAACAGAAAGATATCACGATGACCGGGTCAGTTGTAGTTATAAGTATCTAAGAGATTTAAGTACTTTCCAACAGGAAGTTATATTGCAGTCATGGACAAAAGTTTGGAATGTGTTTTTCTACCAAATGCAATTTTCAGTCATATCAAGAACAGGTTCCTTGTTCTAAAGTAGAGCAAGGAGCGGCGCCACAGGGGGGGAGGGAGGGGCGTCGAAGGGGAGACCGACCCATATCCTTTTTTCAAATTTTAAAAAATGACGGAAATTTTACCAATGTTCGTTAATATCGCCCAACCTATTGTTGATTTTGGCTAGTAACAACAAAATTGGCAGAAAAAATACTTTTTGCCGTCGTTAGCCCCCTGCCCCCTCCCCCGGCTCGTCGGACGCTGTTTGGCTTGCAGTTTGGCTAGTAATTTTTTTTTTACAGTCCAAATTTTTCCGACGGAGTTTTTTCCTCCTAAAATCTAACCTGGCGCCGCATCTAAGTAGAGCTCATTTCAACTTGGTAATGATCTGTTCTACCTGGGTGATTGATCATTAATCGTAAGAAAATTCTGCATTTTAAAACAGGGCTATGCAAAGAAATAAAAAATATTCCAAACTTTTGTCCAGGACTATGGGAACTATATCCTTTATTTTATTGGAACTGTTTATTTTCTTTTATGTGAAGATTATTTTTTTCATTTAATTTGGACCTTTGCTGAGATTAATGGTGAATTTTTGCATAGTGTCTCTTCCTCTTCTGTTTGCACTCAAATGCAGTGAGCGAGAATCTGCTCTGTGAACTGAAAGTAAAAGTATTGGTTTACATTGTGGCAGTCCCATTAAAAAGTCAAACTTTGATATCTGACCTGCATCATAGTGCTTGTATGGACAAGTAAATGCCCTGGAACTTTAGACAGTATACGTTGTCACTCTGGCAAAATAGTTACAAATAAATATCGCCAGCACATACATTAACGTCCGGTTGAAAAAAAAAATATTTTACAACAGCAGTCTGTGGGAGAAAAACAAAGTTGCTTATGATTTGACGTTTTAGAAGCAGTTCATGAGCGTTTGGAACTACATTTTCTTCAGGGAATCGTGTTTAGACTATATCAAAGAGATTATACCATGAAGAAATGTGTGTCTCAGATTTTTTTCCGATAGGATACGCTTAAATGATGCCTTCAATCGATATAAAGGATTTTTTTTTTTGAAAATAAATATTCAAAACCACATTGTTCGAGAGTATTATGGCAATCTGGCTTGGAACGATTACAAGTACAAATTTGATTGTTAGGGGTCAACTGGAAGTTCCCCCCCCCCCAAAAAAAAAACCCACTGTTTAATTTTTGTTTATGTAAAATTCCATTTTATTTAATTACACCTCTTTTAGTCGACTATATTGATAATCAATGGATGTTAACGTAACGAAAATGAAAGTGTTATAGATACAGTTTCAGCAAACAACGAAAAAGATTTTATTTTGTTAAAAGGGGATTGTATAAGTGGGTGTCTTTCGCCTGTTTTCGATTTCGTTGATTGAAAAGAGTTGTTGAAATTTATGAAACCAAAACAAACTAGATTAATTACCTCTTAAGGGCTAATTGTCACTCCCATTTGGTGAGAATGTTAGTTAGTAAGAGCCTAACGATTGTGTTCTTTTAATTTGTTACTATGTCGCTGATATCGCCACTAATGCGCAATAAAACTCAGAGTAATCAACTTCCTTAAGGCTCTTCATGCTGTGATCTTGTTATATCACTTAAAAGAAAGCTATAAGTCTCTTTCTGCAGAAAGTGAACAGTTTGAAAACCAAACCTTTAAATGAGATAACATTTACGGGTTACTGGTTCTGGGATGGCGATATGCAATAACCTTCCCTCGGCGGTGTGGTGTATCAGTTTATATCTGATATTTCTGACTCTAACGACAACGAACTCTTCAATGGGTACACATTTGTCGTTCGTCACTACACCTACCGATGCCACTGTATCAGAAGGGGAAACAGCCATATTTGAGTGTGTAATTGCAAACTATCGCCCGGATCTTCATCGAGTCGAGTGGTACTCACATCATGGCAGTCTCCGTCATCACAACAGTACACACGAAGTGTGGAATGCTGGCGACTTGACGTTTAATTCAACATTAATCATTAGGAATGTATCTCCGGACGACAGGGGATTGTACTTCTGCCAAGTGTATTCCGTACCATGCAATGACCTTGAGCTTCTTGCCGATGCCACTCTTGCATTCCCACAACCATCTGGTGCAGATCAACAGATTGTAGAGTGTGACAACCCTGCCACGTCAGAGAAGGTGATAGACCTCGATCGGGGAAACGAGATAACGGTGTCTTGTAGAGTAAAACGTACACCTCTGATCATACAGCTAAACTGGGACGTACTGCGAAAGGATGTGAACGTCAGGAACCTCCTGCAATCTTCTCGTGAGGTCGAAGGTTAGTAGCTTTATTTATTTATTTTTTTTTTTTTGGGGGGGGGTATAATTTACTAATTTGAAATATTAAAGATGTTTAATCTTGCTGAGAATAAAATAAAATAGGTCAAATATACCCCTCAAGCATGTTACTGATATTCCTAGTTAGCATATGAACACTTGAGTTAATTGCGTTAAACGGTATAACCAAGGCCTATTGTTAATCTGTATTCGTTAAAAACAAATTCACCTTTTTTTGGTAAATTTAAGATATCAGCTCACTTGCAAGTAGGCTAATTAGTCCCAAACGGTGTGTATGTGTGTGTGTGTGTGTGTGTGTATGTGTGTGTTTGTGTTTGTGTGTGTATGTGCGTGTGTGTGTGTTTGTCTGTGTGTCTGTGTCTGTGTGTCTGTGTGTGACTGTGTGTGTGTTCGCACGCGCCCGTTGACGTGTGTGTTGGCGTGTGTGCGTAGGCCTGTCTGTGTGTATGTGTGTGGGTGTGTTATAGCTTTACTTCATGTTCTGAATAGACTAGAATTCACATTTTTGTTCTCATTTTCTATAAAAACAGATCAATACAGACTCATCCGCACAACACTGACATGGGACGAGCGACTAGACGGAGAGATAGTCATCTGTCGAGGGAACTCGTTCGACGACCAATTTACCTCACCACCCTGTGTCATCGGTGTCATCAGACTCGGACACAACGCCACAGTTCTTCCCACAAACACAATCCTTCAGTTTGGTTTAGTTAACTCGATTGAGTTCCGATGCGATGTGGGGAGATGCGGTTGCTCCTATACATGGAATTGCTTTCCAGATGACGCGGTATCCGGTTGTCATGGCAACGACAACGGCATCATTCTTAGTGTAGATGAAACGGCGGACATACCTAATGGCGGAGTGCGTGTGAATGTTCAGTGTCAAGTGCAGTGCATGCGAGGTCCCCTCGCGGCTGGCAATGCTACAGTTAGCCTTCTGAGGGCGTTTAACACATCGGAATATGGGTCGGATCGTTTAAGTCATCGCGAAGGACAAAATCTGCTCGCACTTGAGGCAAGTTCTTCTCTTGGTAAGACGATCCCTTTGATGTGCTCTTTCGCTCAAGGAAATGTGACGCCACCAAACTACAAGTGGCGTTTAAACGGTCGCATTATATCTAACAACGACAGCAGAATATTAATTGATGATAACGATACTTCTTCTACCACATTAACTGTGTACAAAACGTCAGATACAATTGGAGGTGTTGTAGCATGTGACGTAGTAATAAATAATACTGTGCTGAGAGTTTGGAGTAGACTCTCACAATTCTTTCTGGAGGCTCCGGGAATACTCACATCAACTGTTGAACGAAACACAGTGGACGAAGTCAACTTCTCAAAAGGAATACAGGAAATTTCGACCATCACTCAATTGTCCGACGTATCAACAGCTAAAACCCACTTAAAGGCTGCAAAGCAATCAATTCTATCGGGAAAGCCGCTGATTTTTCTGTCAGTGATCACAGTTTGTGGTATAGCGGGTCTTTCAATTACTACCTTTTCTTTGTTGCTCTGCTACCGGGTCTGCTTTCAAAACAGACGAACAAAGAAAGATGCGAAAGCAAAGAAGCCCAGCAAGCAGAAACAAAAATTGCCCACTTTGCCGCTTGATGATAAACTCCGAACAACTGTCGGCACCGACACATGGCAATTTTGTGATGATGAATTTGGCGATTTGTTCACCGGCTCCCTCGAAGGTTCCGAACAGAACAGTGAGGCCAAGTCAACAAGTTACGATTATGCATACGGTGGGGAGAATATGATTGGCTACATGACCTACATAAAGAAGCGGGTAAATGAGGACTCGAACTCGAGCCGGAGCCATAGCAGTAACGAAGCTTCTTTGAGCAGTGCGAACCGCTTGGGTGATTCGGATCTCAAACCCATCGGAAATGTTCGTCGCCAGATCCCTGATGATCCGCGATGGCATTGTTATGACATTTGCGGAGATGACATGAGTGCATACCAGAATTTGGATCAACCTGGTGAGGAAGATCTTGCCGCGTCTGTCTACATGAATCAAACTGTTCTCGATATTCAAACCGGACGTAGGACCCCTTCACGTGGTATTACTGGGGAGATGAACTCTTTTCAAATGACCAAATTACGGAGCACGGAAGACCTGTCTACCAGTCCCCCCAGACATGAGTATTTATCAGCACCGGAGTTTCTGCGGTAATCTTATTCGCAGCATTTCTTTTTCTTTTGATATTGATTAAAATTGATATAATATAAAATACATGTATATACTATGAAACCTTAAAGATACATTGATAAAGACGTAGTAATTTCCATAATTTTTGTGAGCTTGTCGCTATTTCATCATTGCCAGCAGATGTCAAAGACGGTGCTGTGATCTGACCTCTTTCTTTCTTTCTTAGCTCATTGAAATCTGCCATTTTGTCTGTTCAGTAAATTCTAATATTACACCACCCTCTCTTTACATATCCCACCTCAGCTGCTCCATCACATTGATTTGTATTATTTGACTGCTTACGGAAATCATTTGCAGCTTACGCATTGTTTTGCTTTTCTCAACTTTTTACTTTGCAATAATTTTGATTTATGCTTGACAAAAATTCTTTATTTGACTTTCAGTTTGAATTTGAATTTCATTTCAATTTGATTTGATTCAACTTAGTGTACAACTTTTTAAAAATATTTAGTCAAGTGGAATTGCCTTCATTTAATTTGTATATTTTACCCTAAGCGCAAAGTATATTTTCGTGTCATTGCCATAATTTTTGGGGTACAATCATGGGTGTGTGTGTGT
>JZLH01S0528871.1:0-12402 GCA_001188425.1 Eucidaris tribuloides
TTCCACACCCGAAATATTTTGTTTTTGCGTTTTTGATAGTGAAAAAGGATTTGATTGGGCAGAACGAAGGACGCTAGTTTGTATAACTGAATCATTTCGCGATCATTTCCGAAAGATAATTTTGGAGCACGACCATATAAGATTTGAAAGCCAAACAAAGAAGTTTGGACTGAATGAACTAAATTATAATATATGAACCACCTCGACGTCAGATTCCCAGATATGAAGCAGAACAATCTGTAAAAAAAAAATCCATATTAAGGCTGAAGCATAATCGCGACAACTTAGTAGGGGCTACGCAAACATACAACTATGAAAGACGTGGAGGATCGGGCACATGACTTCTAATTTGATACAACGTAATGTATAGAGTGTGAGTGTACATGTACCGATGCGTATACTATGTATGCATCTGCCATTGCACTAGAGCGTAAATGCTGGGTCAGTGTGATGTTTTTTTAGTTCAGTAACCAGTGTGCGAGGTAGCTTATTATCTGAAACCTTATTGTGTCATATGGACGGAATTAATTGTGGAACATGAACGTTTTACAGATCATCATGTATCAAATTGAATTTGAAGACCGATCAACATGCAATGTACCTTCATTCAAGAAAATGTTAAATAATTCATGAGTATGAAATGCTGAATTTCCCACTTTCTTATTGCAAAGTGGGTTGGTAAAGACTAGCGCTTCGGCTGGGAGGCGTGGCCTATTTGAATTCTCTCCCTCAAAAATCTTAGGGAAGTTTATCAGCCGTGAGCAATTTGGCTGGACTCTCTTCGGGCGGACAAATTCTCGGGTCACGCTATCACTGGGCTTGGTACATGCGGCAACGGTATAGTCGGCGACAAAAATCTAATAAAGAGAGTCGGCAGAAGCTAGACTAACTCATGTCGGAACATTGTCGCAAAATGACATTGGCTCAACATTGGGATTTGATGTAGGCCCATTGTCAAAATACGCGTCAAGGCGATGTTGAGTCGGCGGACATTTTAATATTAGCCGAACGTCGAAAGATGATGTTGGGCCAACGTCCATAACTGATGTCGGGACATTGTCGTAAAATGACATTGGTTCAACATTGGGATTTGATGTTAGCCCATTGTCAAAATACGCGTCGAGGCGATGTTGGGTCGGCGAAAATTTCAATATTAGCCCAACGTCGAAAGATGATGTTGGGCCAACGTCCATAACTGATGTCGGGACATTGTCGCAAAATAACATTGGTTCAACATTGGGATTTGATGTTGGCCCATTGTCAAAATACGCGTCGCTGAAATTTCCCTTTTTTATATTTTTATTTTCATTTCTCATGTCTGTCGCATTTTTCCACCTGTGTTAATTATTCATATGTATACAAGATTTTGGTGTAAACTAGGTGTATTTTATTCATACCAGTGATTGTAATGTATTGTATTTTTAATCCAACTCTTTGAATTGCAATTTTGTGAATACATGAATAAATACAAAAAGGCTACGCTCCGCGATTCAAACCATAACCGCACTAGACTTCGCATTACAAACACCATTATACCAACATCTCCGTCATGCTGAATAAAATCGAAGAACCATGCTTAGATGTATTTCGACTTACGAGCACCTTACAAATAACGCGTGTGGACGTATGCCAACGACAGCATAACTTACCTAAAACGTATGGCACGCGTTTGCGGGACGTATGATCATACGCTGGCATACGTCGAAAAATGTTGTGCCTGCAAAACATTTTTACGACGGACTCGTCGTACTACGACGTATACCAGCGTGCTTCAGCGTAAACATAACTAAGGCTATGGTCACAAATAGAAAAAGTGACCTGCTCGGCGACTGTGCGGCGAGTTTTTAGCCAATTTCGCCCGGTCACCGAGCGGTAGCCACCCAGGCACTGCTGGTTTTTGGGGCATCGGTGGGTCGCCGCTGAAGTTTTAGCGCGCGGTTAAAATTTTGGCGGCACCTGCTCGATTTTACTTACCGCCCAAAACACGCCCGGTGTCCGGGCGCTCACGGGGCGCTCGGCGCCCAAAACATGCCCGGTGTCCGGGCGCTCGCCGCCTGGGCATCGACCTAATCAAGCAATCACCGTCGAACGATTTATGTTAAATAATTATGTTACTTGTAGTTGTTGTTGTTGTATTCGGTTTTAACGGCGCATATCAATCGACGACCGATTATTCGGTCCGAATAATCTACTTTTCGAAGGTGCTTAATAAAAGGTATAGTCTAGGTTCTAGCCGTCGATATTTCGGTTTAATTCTCTGAGTTGCAGCCAATACTCGAATATCGCGCCAAGCCGAGTGAGGGCGATTACCCCAGTGGTTGCGTCGTCACTGGGGTAATCGCCCTCACTCGACTTAAGCGATATTCGAGTATTGGCTGCAACTCGGAGAATTAAACCGAAAGAGAAACAGCTAGTACGTAGACTAAATAAAAGGTCGCCGCCCGGTCGCCACCCAGTCGATGTTGGGCAATAGGTCAGTCACTGGGCGGTGAGTTCAAAATCGGTCAGCGTCTGGACGACGCCTGCTCGATTAGGTCGGTACCCGGTCGGTACCCGGGCGACGTCCACCCGGCCACCTGGCGTGTTTTGGGCGGCGAGTAAAATCGAGCAGGCGCCGCTGGAATTTCAACTCCGCGCTAAAACTTCAGCGGTGACCGACCGATGCCCTAAAAACCAGTACGCATTTATATCTTGCAGGGTCCTACCGATCAGGGGCGGGCTACCGGCCGATTTCTTAAAAATCGTCCGATGGCCGGTGGGAGACCGCCAAATCGCCCGATGACCGGTGGGCGACCGTCCTATGGCCGATGAGAGACCGCCAAATCGCCTGATGACCGGTGGGAGACCGTCCGGGAATCGCTTAATCATCAGTCGGTTACTGCCCGGTCGCCGCGCGGAGAAGCTCCCTCGATTTTGCCAAGTTTTGACTTAAATCGATCGGTGACCGACAGGAAATCGACAGGGCGCCGCCCGAGCATCGCCTAGGGCTTTATAGCCGCTCAAATGCTCCAAGAATCGCTGGGCGATGCCTAAATTATCGGGCGGTCGCCGCTTTTATTTGTGACCGCAGCCTTACATTAAACTTATACAGAACTTACCCATAACTTATTTAACGTATGACAACGTATTCGCAAAATGTTTCATACGTCGGCATACGCTGGCTAAATCGTCGAGGTGTGCCCAGCGTGCTTCAGCGTGCACATAACTTATACAAAACTTACCCATAACTTATTCAACATATGACGACGTATTTGCCAACTTTTTCATACGTTAGCATACGTTGGCTAACGGCACAGTCACACCTTGACGATTTAGCCAACGTATGCCTAACGTATCAAATTAGGGGTAAAACGCTGGCATACGCTGAACTTTGATTTTTTCCGATTTGCACTTTTGGACGTATACATAGCGTGCTCATAACGAGTTGGACGGACGCATAACGTATAAATTATATGGAACGTTTCGATAAGTTATAGATAACTTATACCAACGAATGCTTGTCGTGTTGCTGACGTTCACAACTTATGCCCAACGATACTCTAACTTTCCCCTAGCTTGGGGTAGCGTATTGCCGACGATCACTTGTAGCAGCCATTAAAATACAAAAACTCCATCACAAACTAAATGATCTTCTCCAACCCTAGAGTTAACCAACATATAATCTGAGAAATAGCAAACTACTGTGTCTTCCTAGATGTAAAACTAATAGATATAAGAGTAGTTTTATCCCGTGGTGTTTTTATAATTTACAATAAGTGCAATATTGTGTATGCTTTCCACTATCATATATTTCTTTTGTATCTCAGAATTTCCCCCTTTTCATTCTTCCTCACCCGCTCTTTCTCCAAACTTTCGTTTCTGACATTTTTGTTGTCATTATTTTCTTTGGAAAGCAATTCTGTTAACGGTAATAAGAATGATATTAATTTATATGTTGAATTTAGTTTAAATTGAATCATTTGTTAACTGATTGGTTATACAAATGTACTTTGATTATTAACTTTGATCACGTGTCTTGCAAGCATTTAGATAGTACCCAAAATGTGCATAATAATAATAATAATGATAATAATAATAATAATAATAATAATAATAATAATAATAATGCGTTGCTTTTATATAGTGAATTTTACGTCACCATTATTTCACCATTATTATTATCAAAAAAAAAACGTGCAATATTTATCATACTTCACCTTTTTCTTCTCTTCTCTTTTTTTCTTTATCCCCTCCCTCCTGTCACTACACTTTATGTTCCTGTTGCTTTCCTCCTCATCCTCCTTTTTTTTATTTTCCCTTTCCCGCCCCTTTTTTCCCTTTCCCCTTCCATCCAATTTGTCTGTTCCACTTTTCTCTCCTGTTCTTTTTGTTATTAATATTCCTTGCATATTATTTGTGCGTATGTTTGCTTGTTTGTGTGTGTGTTTGAGTGTGTGTTTGTTTGTATGCGTTTGTGTGTGTGTTTGTTTGTATGTGTTTGTGTGTGTTTGTGTGTATATTTGCGTGTGTGTTTTGTTTGTGTGTGTTTGTGTGAGTGTTTGTGTGTGTGCGTGTTTGTGTGTGTGTGTGTGTGTGTGCGATTGTATGTATGCGTGTTTGTGTTTGTTTATGTGTGTGTGTTTATGTATGTGTGTGTTTCTGTGTGTGTATGTGTGTGTGTGTTTTATGTATGTGTGTTTCTGTGTGTTTCTCTTTCTTTCTGTCTGTGTGTGTGTGTGTGTGTGTGTGTGTGTGTGTGTGTGTGTGTGTGTGTGTGTGTGTGTGTGTGTGTGTGTGTGTGTGTGTGTGTGTGTGTGTGTGTGTGATTTCCACATATTTATTTTTCACCGGAAACCATCCGTGTTTGAGGTAAGTGTTTAAAAATGTAGAATTATTTACTGTAGATAATGCTGAAGTTTGACGAAAAATGTCTGTATTTACATTGATTTGAATCATACCTGTTTAGAAATTAATTTACTATATTATTCTATACCATAGATTTTTGTGTTTAAGCTGTTTACACATTTATTTCTTAACACCCCTTTATTTCCAACTTTGTTTTTTTCGCGGAAACTTTCCTTTTTTGATATTTCTATTTTCCTTTTTTCTATGTCTGTCACATTTTTCCACCTGTGTTAATTGTTCATACGTATACAAATCTATGGTGTAAATTATGTGTATTTTACTCATACCAATAGTTGTAATTGCCATACTTTGTAACTCTTTGAGTTGCGAATTTGTGAATAAATAGATAAATAAATGAATGAATGAATGAATAAATAAATAAATAAATAAATAAATAAATAAATAAATAAATAAATGAATGAATGAATAAATAAATAAATAAATAAATAAACATATATATGAATAAATAAATAAATAAATAGAAATATAAAGATAGATTAATAAATAAATGAATAAATAAATAAATGATGAATAAATAAATAAATTACATATAAAAAGGCTACGCTCCACGATTCAAATCATAAACGCACTAGACTTCGCAGTACAAACACCACTCTATCAACATCTCCGTCATGCTGAAAAAAAATCGATGATCCCTGCCTAGACATTATCGTGACGTATTTCGACTTATGAGCAACTTACAAATAACGCGTGTGGACGTATGTAAACGACAGCATAACTTACCTACAACGTATGGCCCGCGTATGCGGGACGTATGATCATACGCTGGCATACGTCGAAAAATTTTGTGCCTGCACAAAATTTTTCAACGAAACTCGTCGTACTACGACGTATAGCAGCGTGCTTCAGCGTACACACAACTTACGCAAAACTTATACAAAACTTACCCATAACTTATTCAACGTATAGACAACGTGTTCGCAAAATTTTTCATACGTCGGCATACGCTGGCTAAATCGTCGAAGTTTGTCCAGCGTGCTTCAGCGTGCACATAACTTACACAAAACTTACCCATAACTTAGTCAACGTATGACGACGTATTCGCCAAATTTTTCATACGTCGGCATACGTTGGCTAAATCGTCAAGGTGTGACTATACCCTAACTTAGGAGTGACTGCGCCATTAGCGCCTTGTTGTACTGCAGTGAAACTTGGATTCCTTACCGCCGACACATCAAACAGTTGGAGCAAATCCATCAAAGCTGCCTCTGAAAAATCTGCAACATCAGATGGCAGCACAACCTTCAAATCTTGGAAAAGTACAGTATCCCTAATGTTGAGTTTCCACTCATCAGATCCCAACTACTAGTCATGTTGTCAGAACAAGAGATAGGAGAATTCAAAAGATGCTCCTCTGTGGCCTGCAACTCACGCAGAAGAAAAACTTCGGTCTAGATCAAACGGATCCACATTTACGAAACAATGGCACATTTTGGAGAACAAATAATATAAAAAAACACTTCATTTCGTTATGAACGATATGAATGGATATTCTCTTGAAGTATTTGATTTCATTCTCTGTAGTGGCGTTTACACGTGAAGATAACCCAGAGATGAGAATAACCCCGAGGAGATTAATATTTCCCCAATATTCCACCGTCGTCTATAAGTGAGCTCGGGGTCAACTCCGAGGTCATTGTTATTATAATAAACCTCGAGCTCGGAGTAAAGTCTGAGATCTTTAGAATTCCTCATGCTTACATACAAGCTCCGATCAATAGGCCTTTTCACACTTTATTCAAATAAGTGGGTGTTTCTCTTCCTTGGCCTAGTGACAAACTATTTCTGTCACCTGATCTTATGAATACATTTTAAATTCTAAAAAAGGGCAAATTGCCTACATTAGTGTTGCTCTATACCCAGCAAGCCTCTGGCAATCCTTCGGCACACTATCAGATTGTCGAGAGCAGCTTTGTCAGAAAGGTATGCATGAAAATTGCATGCATTATGAAACTGGTCTCTTCTCAGCTAGCAAGGGGGAAGGGGATCACATGTGCAATCACCTTGAGGGCCCGGGGGGGGGGAAGCTATAGTAAGGTAAACGGGAGTGTGCCGCTCTAATAGTGACTTCTTCGCAAAAAAATCCTTAGACATAGGTCATGATTTTGAAATTTACGATTTACACTAGATATTTTCTCCTATTTCATTGCTAAAATGCTGGCAAGCTGGATTTGTTGAGGGCAGAGGGACAAGGGAACAGATAGTCAACATAAAGATGCTCATTGAGAAGTTCAGGGAGTACAATTTACCGCTTTACATGTGTTTCATTGATTATTCTAAAGCATTCGACTGCGTCAGTTACAGTCAATTCATTGGAGAACTATGATTGATAAGGACTTTCCTCGGCATTTGGTTGCACTCATCGCCAAGTTATATGAAGACCAGCAGTATCAGCAGTGAGAACATCACCTGGTGATACCGAATGGTTCCATATCGTGAGAGGGGTCAGACAGAATTGCATCTAATTGTCACCGTACCTATTTAACATCAATGCGGAACGGATAATGAGGGATGTGAAAGAGGAGTTCAACGGTGGTGTCCAGATAGGGGGGGGGTGAGACTAAATACTCTCAGATTTGCAGATGACACATCACTCATCAGAAGCAGCAAGGAAGAACTGGTAGAGATGGTAAAATTGCTGATAATGAAAAGCTCAGCAAAGGACCTTTTAATGTCAAGAAAACAAAAATCATGGTAGTAGACAGGAACAGGGTGGATACAAATGAATTCATGGTTGATGGCGAGAAGATCGAAGAGGTGAATGAATTTGTTTACCTAGGTTCTACGATCACAAACACGGGACACATTGCACCAGAAATTAGGTGAAGACTGGCTATGGCGACGGATGCAGTGCATAAATTAACAAATATATGGAGGAGCAGCAGAATCCAACTAAAACTGAAACTGAGACTGCTTCGAGCAACTGTCTTTCTTATTGCTACATATGGAAGTGAGTCCTGGTCCGTGCAAGGCAGACAAGCAGAGGGTGGATGCTTTCGAGATGTGATGCTACAGGAAGATATTAAGGATTTCATGGACAGAAAGGCGAACCAACATCTGGATTCTTGAAAATATTGGAGCTGAGCTCACAGTTAGGAAGGACATCAGGAAAAGGAAGCTACGTTATTTTGGTCGTGCTATTCGACACGACAGTTTAGATAAGTAAATGATCACAGGCTAGGCAAAGTAAATGGAACAGGAAGGAGAGGCCGCCCCCTTACATCCTGGCTCAAGGACATTACCGACACAACAGGGTTAAGTCTGGCGGAGGCAGTGAGGGCAGCACATGACAGAAAGATATGGCGGAGAATCGTGTGGACCACAGCATCGCACCCTGCGACACCTGACTGAGAGAGATCGAGAGAGTCCATCTTCCTCTGGGTATACGATCCTGGTCCATCCTGAGCACGTGGCCAAGCCATCGGAAACGTATGTATTTTATTTCATTGACTACACTTTGGCATCCTGTCTTCGTATAAAGTTCGGAATTAGAAATTTTGTTTGGCCAGAAAATGCAGCAGATCCTTCGTCTGTTATGAAAAGACTCAACTCTTCTCATATCGGACTTGGTAACTCGATCGCCAACATGCAGATCCATACAGCAGAACGGATTTTACATGACTGTTATAAAGGCGGATCTTTGATTTCAAGCTGTATTGCTTAAACTTCCAGATAAAGCGAAGTTCAATGAATGCACCTTGAGCTTTCCCAAGTCTTGCCTTGATATCTTTCTGAGCCCCGCTGTCCTTACTAATTAGACTGCCTATAGGTAGGTAAAGTCATCCACAAACTCCAGTGGCTGCCCGTCGATGTTGATTGGAGCAGATACGCTGTTACTTTTTCATAGAAGCCTGTATGAAATAATGTTTCTGATAATATATTGAATGCACGCGTAAAGTCATATTCAAATTTCAGAGAAAACGACACTTTTATGGAATTTATATCACATAACATGGGGAGCTGCTCGCATGTGACGTCATAAATCTAAAACTTTGACACTTCATAACTCTGTTATTCTTTGGTGGATTTTCGTCAAATTTTCATTTATTTGTTTCTTTCATTTTCCTGCTTTTATTAAGACGTCAAAAGGGTGAACTTTGCCTTTAATAATAGGTACAATTTTCCGCCAAAATGACACTTTAAAAGGGTCGGGTTTTTCAACTTCAGCGGCACAACCCCCGTCGGAACCAAATCTGAGTACCCCCCCCCCCCCACGGGTTTCAGGGAAGCGTATATTTCCAATCAGCAGTATTTTTTAATTATTATTATTGTTTTATATTATTCTGATGAAAATTATCATTGTTACTAGTGGTATGATCATAATCATTGTCATTATCATCATCATTATCATCAACATCATCACGTAACCATCCTTCTCCTCATCTTCCTCGTCATCATCATTTTATTTCCTGGGTATATTGGTTTCTGATCGTTAAGCAAGGTTAGTCTGCCCCTAACAAAAAGCTTTGGGAAATATTTATTAATATATTAGATCAGTCAATTGTTTATTACGTGATTTCTAGATCAATTGATGGATTCATTCATTCAGTCAGTCAGTCAGTCAGTCAGTCACACATGCATTTCTTTCTTTCTTTCTTTCTTTCTTTCTTTCTTTCTTTCTTTATTTATTTATTCAAACATATTTAAGGGGATACCTTTCAGATAAAGATGCCCCTTGACAACGTGTTAGCTTGCCAGACATAGCATGAAATAATGTATGCAAGTTGTATGTGCAAGTGTTGAAAATGTATTCATAACCCGGGTAGTAAGCGGATTACCGGCTGCTTGCAGTAAATATTGCTAGCCGGCTAATTTTATGGCCGGCAATTTGACAAGCTTATAAATCACCGTCAACGACCAACGTAGTGGAATGATCCATTTTTACTACAGGTTATGTCCGTTACAAAGTGGAGGGACTTCACCAAGCATTCAAGGGCGTTCTGCGGTCATACAACTCCCTGGTTTTAGGCTGCCGCGAAATGTGCATTGCGTGATTTACGACATGCAGCCGATCTCTCTCTCTTTCTGTCCCCTCTCGCCCCGGTGACTGATGAATGGCCACTTCAGAAAACCAATAAAACTAGATTTTCCAAAAAATATACACATTTACATGTATGTTACAATGAGTAGTCAACAGGTATTCTGTAATATACTCTATTCAATCAAACAATCACGCAACAAAGGAAAGAAGAAGAAGGAGAAGGAGGAGGAGAAAAAGAAGAGGAGGAAAGAGAAGGAAGAAGAGGAAGAAGAAGAAGGAGATGAAGAAGCGGAAGAAGAAGAAAGACGAAGAAGTAAGGAGAAGGAAGAAGGAGGAAGAAAGAGGAAGAAGGAAGAAAAACAAGGAAGAAGAAGAAGAAGGAAGAAGGAGAAGGAAGAAGAACAAGGAAGAAGAAGAAGAAGAAAGAAAGAAAGAAAGATGAAGAAGGAAGAAGAAAAATGAGGAAGAAAAGAAAGAAAACTAAAAAGAAATAAGGAGAAGAAATAAGAAAAATGAGAATTCAGGAAAAGAAATAAGGAGGAGGGTAATAAAGAACAAATAGAGAGAAATACTTAGGAAGTAAAAAGGGTAATATTAAGAATGATAAAGCAGGGAGAGAAAAATTAAGGAAAAATTTGATAAAAAAAACAGCACAATACAAAACTGGTATAATCTATAGCGAGTCTCTTAAAACGTTTAATTCAATATTTCGTTGACAAAACGTGAATTGAAAACTTGATTTCACTTAAAGCTTAACAGTTAGAAATAACTTCTCTTCAAGACACTGTAACATATTGTATAAGCCCCATTCTAATTATTGTCAAACTTTGCTATCTTACATACCTGACAGTGTTTGTATGGACAAATAAACACCTTACAACACAACACTTATAATGTGTTGTCACTCGAAGTTATGATTTATACATTGCATGGTGAGTTTGTTCTTAAACAAGTTACATTGCATAGTTCTGGTATATTAATCGAAAATGTTTCAGCGCTAACGAAGCAATTTATTTCTGACAACTTTACGCTTAGCTGAGGTCCATGCCTTTATAAAGATTGTTACGCCTTTTACTGATAACATTTGCATCACACTGTGCCCTTTGTAAGCTTGAGTGAGAAATTGGCTTTTATTCACAAAATAAATTGGTGCAGGAGAGTTTGGATCATGCTCCAGTTGTTATTCATTTTCACACCTATAATTAAATAAGTGAAAACCATTCACTATACAAATTCGTGGTAAGTGAACAAAGTCATAACTACCAGGTCAGAAACAATACCAGTGAAGTTATACCCGCTACCGCACAAAAAGAAACATCATTGTATAGCTCCACGCAACACAGTGCAGGCGAAAATATAAGCACGGTAGTTTAAAGGTATTTGCTAACATTTACCACAGTTAAAACAATCTGAGCTACATGATTCCCCACGCTACCATTGTCTTTGATAAGGTCTAAAAATGACGCCCTAAAAAAAAATGGTATTTCAAAACGATTATTTAATGCTTTAAAAAAGTGAAAATCGTAAGTTGATCGAATTCACCTGTCCATTTCCTCCCATAGACTTACTGTGTGTACACCTACGCTATTTAAACTCGCCCCGAGTTTTAATTGTTTATTCATGCATAACTTGAAATTGGCAGTGTAACCTTCCAAACTTTTTTTTTTATTCTAGGTTGTTTATTTGTCCATATGAACACTACTATGTAGTTCAGATGTCAAAATTTGACAATTGTTTAAATTGAAGCTCCACAATGTTAGCCTATCACTTTAAACTTGCGACGAGTGGCTGCGGGTATGCTGCTGCGGGCAAACTGCCTCAAAGAGGGCTATACGCTGATTGGCATGTCAGAATAACAAGATGATGGTGGATATAAGCAGGGGGTAAGGTTAGAAGTAGTAAATGACACGAAACGTTGAGTTGTCGGAGCGGTTTTCGTGGATGAGAGTCTCATGAGACATTTTATTTGTGACATATCTGTTGGGGTCATATTTTGTATGAATTAGAGTTGGTCAGATTATCAAATTGTGTATTTATTTCGGCTTGGGCAGAATTTAGAAGTCTTTTTTTCAATCTTCAGCCGAGTATTCTATTTGTTTACCCACATATCAGGAAACTAATCAAACCTACTCTAAGAGTGTTGTAAGTGAGCAATTATGATGCTTAATTTAAAGGAGCGCAGGTATGGTAAGGCTATGGAAAATCTCAGTGCCGGCGCCCCCCCTGCCCTACGAGATTTTTACATTTTGAGTAAATTTCTCAATAAATTAAAAGTTGCAAGGCGAGCAAGCTTCAGGGGCATTGATAGATTATGTATGGTGTATGCTAAACAAAAAAAACATTTATTATGCAAAAATTTTATGTTTTATCCATTTACAAGAGAAACTTACTTTTGCTTTTGAGCTGAGGAGCACTTTAATTCATCGCCATCAAATGTAGAAACTCAATGTTGTCTTACAATTAATACTCGATGATACTGAATTAGAGTGAAGTTTTTGATTTTTGTTGTGCAGGCC
>JZLH01S0528871.1:45633-59802 GCA_001188425.1 Eucidaris tribuloides
ACATACATGTATTTTGCTGGTAACGGCATAACTGTCTATTTTGTGTGTGCGTTCTACAGTATTACGTAGGACAAATACCAAAGTTTGACAATACTTTAAATCATGCTTCCACAATGTCAAATAATGTATTTAATTCATTAGGCCATATTCCTTAAAACTTCTACCAGAAAAATATCCCTGGCAAAAATATAACAACTCTGGTAAGCATTACTGTAGGAAATTAAACTCTTAGCACTGGTAAAAAATATTGGGTAAACTATATTAGGTAAATCAAAATTGGGTAAAAGTTGAGTAACCTTTTCCCAACTGTTTTGCTACATGCATTTACCAAACATGTGGTAAATATTTTTTCGCCCAATATCGGGAAAATCATTGAGCGAAATGAAATTGGGAAATAATTAAGGTAAACTGTGAACACTGGGTAAAAAGTTGGTAAAATCTCCAAGCTGTTTTGCTTCATGCATTTACCCAACGTACAGTAATCTCTTTTTTCTTTACCAAATGCCCCCCCCCCCCCCTGAATGCCGTGGGAAAGCACCGATTGAATCGATTCTCGCGTATTGTGTGTAATAAACTAGTGTGCGTGCGGACGGTGTTTGGGTGTGTGTAGTAGTGTGTGTGTGTGTGTGTGTGTGTGTGTGTGTGTGTGTGTGTGTGTGTGTGTGTGTGTGTGTGTGTGTGTGTGTGTGTGTGTGTGTGTGTGTGTGTGTGTGTGCGTGTGTGTGTGTGTGTGTGTGTTTGGTGTTCGTGGCAGGTTTGGTAATGTCAATTTAATTTATTTCCAATAATTAACAACGCGCAAATTTCAGAATAGCTAGGCGCATGCAACACTTAACGCTACAGGTTTAGTCATACATGCCAAGCGAGCTAGAAACTTAGCTTATGCATATTCATATTTTAATTTGCATAATTGGTAACAATGACAGTTAAGCTTGATAAATATAATTTTAAATAGTGTCTCAGACATAACAATTGTCCTAGTATTTATAATCAAGTATTTAACAAAAGTAGCAAACAAATAAAACTCATGGAAGTGATAACTTTTAAGAAGGGACTCACTGTTTGCCAAAATGTCGGTGTAACTACTACTTTTCTTGCCTTGAAAGTAGCTGGTATATATACGAATCCAAATATGCTGTATAGTAGGCAGGACTTACTCACTGAATTAGGTTATAGGATTAGGATAGAATATGATTGATAATAAGTTAGAATTAGGATAGGATCCCAAAATGTAAAACAATATCGTGGAAAGACAAATAAGATCTAAGTTGCGAAGACAAGAATTAATTTTAATTATTTATATACTTTTCTAAATTCTGGATTGGGTAAAGTTTACCCAATAGTTGGTCGGACACAATTAATCTCATGTTGGGTAAATTTTGGGTAAAAAGACAGATGGGTAAATTTTACTGGGTAAAATGAATGGGTAAATTTAAATTACCCAACAAAAGGGCAAATTCTGGATCGGGTAAAGTTTACCCAATAGTTGGTCGGACACATAATTAATCTCATGTTGGGTAAATTTTGGGTAAACTTTTACCCAATATTTTTTACAGTGTATTGTATTTGAAATAATAAAAATAGGCCCCGGAAGTTAGCAAGTAAAGTATGTCATAGCATAGGCCTATATTCCAACTTGCGAATTAAATATGTAATGAAAATACATAATGTAATTACAAGGAGCCATATTACGAATGTAATTACGAGAAAAAAGGCAGCAGTAAACGAGAAGAAAGAAGACGACAAATCAAAGATAGACATGGGAACACGAGATGTGAAAGAATACCAATGCAAGTCCTTTGGCAGAGTTTTACCAAAACCGATGTTTTTACATAAAAAACAATTGTATCAATACACAAATTATCACGAAAATAAGTGAATGTAAGTATTGCGTTAAGTCTAAAACAATAATAGCTCGTAATATAGAAAATCCAACAAACAATGTAATGGATGAGTACCATATTTGCTGATTTTGCTCAAGAAGCGTGGCATTTCAATGTTTTGCTCTAATTGGAAATTAGGGAGAGAGGGAGCTCTCGTGAAATTTGCAAGCACTGGGCAAATATCCGTAGTCAATTGTAAACAAACTAGCCCCTCTCTTTAAGGTTGATATTGCAAAGACGATTCATATTGTGCTAGCTTAAACTTGCTTTCTATTCAGACAAACTCTGTTTGGTTAGTATAAAATCACGTATCAATTTAAAATCCAACTACGTATTTAATTAAATGGTTGCAGGCAAAATAATCCATCCTCAACCAAAATATCTTTTCATCTTTTTTTTCAAACATTCAGCTTCGCACAAGATACACGATCATCAATAATTTATCATGACAAAAGTAAAACTAAAAATAATCATTTGACAACTGAAGGTATGCAATCATGTACATTTATTACTTGGAAAACAGAAGCTTGAATTTCCCTACAAATTTAGTGTAATGAAATAAAATGAGTATATAAAGCCGGTAATGTCAAATGAAATGATAACACATCATAAACAGAACATTTCTACGTTGAAGTAGTCACAAATGATTGATTCCCTATCCCGTAAAACCAAACGATAACCCCTTTTTCCTGAAAGAATTTGTAGCATCGTGATCCCCCTTGTGTATCAATATTAATATTGTTAACCTTGTTAGTGTCGATGATCGAATATGATAACAATATTCCAGTATTTGGCGTACAAGTTTTGGTGTGTAAGTACTGGTAATTATAGATGGATTCAAATGAATTGAAATCATCGTATACCTGACGATGACAGATTTACTGTGAAATGCGTGCTTAATAATTTAACAAAAAATGGACAATTACGATTTGGAAAGTAGGTCACATATATGAAGATTTGTTCACACCTCTATGTTATTTTTGTATTGAGAAACATTATTGAGCTTTCCATCGAAAATTATTGTACTTCAAACTTAGTAAGGAAATTAATTCATTGAAATAAAGGGCCTGCGCTGACATTCGTACTAGGAGTTAAAAATTTGTTAATTTTGATATGTAATAACACAAAAACTATAAACATCAGATGATCAGATGACACTAGCATGAGTATGACTTATAGCTGAAGAGTGAACATTTTTGTTGTAGGTGGTTTCAATACGATATCAATAATCAGTTTTATGTAATTCATGTTTATTTAAAATGTTAGAGTTCAGATTTTGCTCAATATCCAACTCTCTGTACAAAATTGAGACTGCACTGAAACAAATGGTGTGTGTAAGAGTGTGTGTCTAGTCCCCACACAATAGCATTCAATCAAATGGACAGTGGCTGGCATAGCACACGTTGGAAACGTTGGTATGCGAGTTTCATTACGTCCAAGTGAGATAATTGCTTTATTAATATTCATAAGTAGCCTAGCGACTGCTAGACTATTGACTATTCACAGCCATTGTCTGTTGCTATTGTGCGTGGACAAGGCACACACTCTGACACACACCATTTGATTTCTGTACAGTCTCAATTTTGTACCGGGGGTTGGATTTTCAGCAAAATCTGAACTCTAAATTTTTAAATGAGTATGAATTACATAAAACTGATTATTGATATCATATTGAAACCACCTCCAACAAAAATGTTCACTCTTCAGCTATAACCCAAATTCATGCCAGTATTATCTGATGTATAGTTTTTGTGTTATTACCTATCAAAATTAACAAATTTTGTTTTTAACACCTAGTATGTAACATTTTTTACCTCTAATATCTGCTTTAAATTTTCTAGTTTCAATATGAAAGTATTTTCTTCTTGGAAGTGTAAATAAGAACACAAATTGACACCCTATTTAGAAATACATCTGTTTTTCTTCAGGTCGTCAAGCCGCAAGAAAACTTACACTTGTTAGAGTCTTTCAATAAATGATAATCCAAACATTTCTTGTACTACTTGTCCATCATGTGACAATACAACCTGAAAATGAAGAAAACAATGGACATAATTATGTTTTGAATATAATATTATGAATGCAAGGACGAGATCTGGAATGGAATATATTCCTTGAGTGCATAATCATCACTATGTCGTTGTGGTGAATTAGACCACGGAAATAAAGAATAATGAACAAAGACATACAGTCGTATGTAAATCGTATAAGCGTTCACATCCTGCCCACTGTACACAATGAGTGCTGACGTGAGTGAGTATCGAGCAGGTATAAGAATGAATAGCATTACATTGACAATAGCACTTCGTGAAAACGTGGTTAAAGCATGCCCGGTGATAAAGCTGCAGACTGTTAGTTTTTATCATGTTCGACGAACCTTGCACAGAAATGCGCTTGCTGAAAGTGTTGCATTTCTTCTCATCCTCCTTTTCCTTCGTTATTCATCTAATTTTTCACATTCTTTCCTTTTCCTTTCTTCTTCTTCTTCTTCTTCTTCTTCTTCTTCTTCTTCTTCTTCTCCTTCTCATCTTCCTCCTCCCTCTTCTTCTCCTCCGTCGTCTTTTTCTTTCTGTTTCCAACCCTCTTTTCGATACTGTCTTATTTTCCTTAAGTTTCCCGGTCTTTTTTTTAAAGTCTGTCGTGATATTTAAGTCCGAAAAACTGTCACGTGGAACACACAACGTCTTAAAGTGATAAGCTAACATTGTGGAACTTCAATTTCAAAAACTGTCAAACTTTGCTGTCTGAGCTACATAGTAGTGTTAGAATTGACAAATAAACACCTTAGAATATAAAAGTTTGGACATTTATGCTACCACTGGCAAGATATGAATGATTAAACAATTATTACTCGGGGTGAGTAAAAAATAGCCTAGATCCACACACGATAAGTCTATGGGAGGAAATGAGCAGGTGAATCCGGTCAACTTACAAGTTTCACTTTTTTAAAGCACTATCATCGAAATGCAATTTTTTTAGGGTTTCATGTTTAGGCCTTGTCAAAGACACTTGCAGGGTGGAGGATTATGTAGCTCACATTTTTTAACTTTGGTAAATGTTAGCCAGCGGTTTTAAAGGTTAGTGACATCATTGGGAACACTTGAAAATGCCTCAAGAACCTAATGAGTTGAAATGTATACCAACTATACACTAACTGGAGTGCATCTCCCAGCTGGAAGGATTTGTCTGTAATTTGTTTACTTAAGGAGAATCAAGCATGAACATACTAGTATTTTATTTTTATCCGGGATGATAAAAATAAGACCCATATAAAGCCACACAGCAGGTTTGCCTGCCACGAGGGACAAAGTTATTCTAGAATGAGTCAACGTTGACTACAAGATTTTCACAGGATAATCCTGGCATAGTTTACTTGATTCTAGTTTCAGCCCAAGTTGAGGACTACCCCCAATCATGTCATTTACCTTTAATGACAAGATGTATCATGTGGAATAAACCCCTTAGAACAAACTTCGGCATATACGAAATTGTGGTAACACTTTTGAGACGTAGGCCTTTCAAAATAAAAATTACAATCTACCAGAATATCAGCAATATAGAAGTAAATTCAAAATTATTAATTTATGCTATTAGTGATAACAAGTAGTAAAATGATAACAAAAATCAGAATTAACATCTACAACTACATATACAAATAGTCATGAAACAATTTAACCAAAATAAAAGCTCTGTCGACGATTCTACGCTATGGTTAACAACCATCATGTCTTACCAATTTCAAAGAATAAAACGCGGCTAATGATTGAAGTCATCAATTGGAAATCTCAGCGTTATCGTGTTCCTTCCGTACTGCGATCATTAGATGACATTTCGTAACAAAACAATTGCATATATGTACCTTACGATGCAAATGGTAAGTTAACATTGACTACATTACGATTTTTCGTACGAAATATACAACCGTTTGAAATTGGGTGAAGATGAGACGTTCAAGCGTTTACTTTTAATATACATGTATAGGGTAGCCGTAGGTCCATGTATAAAATGCATCATGCAACTGCATGGCAATAGATCATCTTTTTTTTAGACGATAACATCCGAAATAACACAAAATTATTTCATAAAAATTGGGTATTTCTGGTGGAGCAGCCTTTAATTTAAACACGCCTATATCTCAAAACTATAAACACCATTTTTGCTTAAAACCTACCTGTGATGTTACTTGGGGTGTATTTATCAAAATAACTCTTCTGTAATGGACAAATATCTCGGTGTTCATTGTGCGCTATGAAATTCCCTTTAATTTCAAAGCCACATACATGCACATATACCTCAAATCTGATACCATAGTTTTAAGGCAAAGTGCACAATACCCTAGGTTGGCCATTAATTGAAATCTTCAAAGTGGTGGGCGTTTACTAAAAAGATTTTTAAAGGCCAAATTCGAATGTTTTCTCTTGAATTATTGGAAGAATTACCATTCTGTCTATGACCGCAAGCCCTTTGAAGAATATACCATGCAACTGGAAGTAGATCTGGGATTTTTTTTTCGAATTCATCACAAATAGGCTTTTGGGCTTGTAGGATAAAACACAATTTCTGGTGAAGTGTCTCTTTAAATTCAAAAGCCTATTTCAAAAGTGATTCTACAATTTAGACATACATAATACAACGTACCCTGGGTTGTTCTATGGGGTCTATATTATTTCATGTCAGGTGGTGTGGGTTGCTACATGGACCTACAAACTAAGAAAAATAAGTTCAACTTTGCACCTTTAGATGTGCAGTGACTAATGCCACAAACGGGAGCACCTTTAAAGGGGCAACTTTGCACCTTTCAGGAAAGTGCAAAGTTGCACCTTTCAGATTTGCACATACATGTAAAATGTGCATGAGGGCACCATAAAAAAGTAAAATTCGTTAGGTATGGCCCGACTGGGTTTCGAACCCGCAACGTTTCGGACGTGAGACGGTACAAAGTTGCACCTATAGACATTATTTCATTCCCAAGATCCTATAGAGACGAGCTATTCCATCAACCTGTTCTTTTATGCCTGTAATTTCAATATGTACAAAATCTTTGGTTCCGACGGGGTGTGCGGCTGAAGTCGAAAAACCGCGACCCTTTTTTAAGGGTCATTTTTTGCGGGAAATGGTACCTATTATTAAGGGTTTTTATCAAGAAAAGTGCCTTTTTTAGCATTTTGACGATGAAATGGCGAAAATATCTAGTGTAAATCGTAAAATTTCAATATCATGACCCATGTTTAAGGATTTTTTGCGAAAAAGTCACCTATTGAGCAGGGCACACTCCCGTTCACCTTACTAGGCAAGCTACCCCCCCGGTGGGGGGGGGTGACACTTTATTTGTTAGTGTGTACTTGCAAGAACCTCATTTTCGAAGCTGTTGTTTGGAATCTGCTTCCTGAAAGCATAGCGTATGCGGGGGGGGGGGTGTTTGGGGTGTTCAAACCCCCCCTTTTGCCGAAGGGGGGTGTTTAAACCCCCAAACACCCCCTTTCACCGTAATCCACCCCTTTTTTCACGATATCACCCCCTCAAAAGGGGGGTGTTTGAAAATGTGAAATAATTGATTTTTTGGGATTTTGGAAAAATAATCCCCCCCCTTCGAGCGAGTTTCCGGGAAAAATGTGGAACCTAGGATTTGGCCGTGGAAAAACACCCCCCTAGGAATAATCCTGCGTACGCCTGGAATGAAAACTATTTTTTTTTTCAGTCTACACACAGTTTTCCGACAATTTATAACAACTTCCTCTGAACAAGCGAAATCGAATATCGTCTTGACAAGTAAAATTGTTTTTAGGTTAATTCATGGGTCGAAATTTGATGATCATTAATATTCCATTAGAAGGCCGTTAACTTCAACAAAACAAATTTAAAGCAATAATCATTCCAGTTTAAAACCCTGGTATTTACCTCAGGTACATTATTTACTTGAGAAATTACTTTAAAACGTTGTTCTTTTAGGCTAGAATGCTTCAGATTCATGTAGAATAACAACCTAATTGAAAGTGGGTATGTTTTAAAATGTTCGAATAATTGTGTACCATTCGCATTAGTTTCTAATTAAAAGTCACACCTCAGACTTCATAGATTCAATCTGAAGAAATCCATACACAACTAGCTAGGCAGTGCATGAGGTCGCGTATTCAACATTGCAATGATGTCGGAATGGTTTAAAGAGAATACCCAGTACTGGTTGATGATGGAAAATCTTTCATCAAAATTTCACATTTCATTTGTTTCCAGGAGAGGGTAAATTACATTTGCATTATAATGTGGGACTAATTCATTTCATATGCAATAAAAAGTTGAGGGATTGGCAGTTTGAATACCCGACTGAGTCAACTCAGTTGCTGCAGTGTGAATGGCATAGTCCCACATATTAATTTCTGTGTTAGTACTTTGTCAGCAGTGAGGATTTGTGTAGCAGGAACAGGAATAAAGAGTAAAGTGAAAATTTGATAGAATAAACAGAACGAGAGGAAAATGATATGGAAAATTTTTTGAGATAAGTTGGTATTGTGAGAAACGTGGGGGGGGGGGGTAATTAAGATTTCGGTTGAAGGGGGTGTGGGAGGTATTGAAACTAGTAAAAAAGATTTTTTAAGGGTAAATTTTGAGGAAATGTTAAAATAATTATGAAAGGTATTTTAATTTAAAAAAGTGGATTTTTTTTTAAGAATTTTAGCGATGAAATAGGGAAAAATATCATAGTTGTAAATAGTAAATAAAAATTATCGAAATAATTTTAAGATCTTTTTAAGTAAAAAATAAAATGTTTAAGGATTTTGTGAAGTATATTAGAGAGGTAGTTACTTTAAAGTAATAACAGGGGTGGAAATTTATTTGGTTAGATGTGTATATTGAAAGAACACTAATTTTAGAAGATGTTGATTTGGAATTCATAGATTTATGAAAGAAATAGAAGTATAAGCAGGGGGGAGGGGGGGTTTGGGTGTAAAAGATTTTGGGAAGGGGGTGTTTAAAAAACAAATAGAAATTTTCAGAATGTAATACACATTGTTTAGTAAAAAGGGGTGTTTGAATGTGAAAAATAATTGATTTTATTAGGGGTATTTGGAAAAAAATGAGTCAATACAACATAGAGAGATTTTAGAGGTTGGTGTGAAAGGAAAAATATTGGTGAATTGATTGGAGAAAAACAAGTGTAGTATATTACCAGTGAGACGAGTTTAAAGGAAAAATGTGAAACTAGGATTTGCAGTGGAAAAAGACACACACATAGGAATAATATGAGTATAGAATGGAATGAAAAATATTTTTTTTTAGTTAAAAGTTTAGAAATGTATAAAAAATATCATCTGAAAAGGGAAATCAATATAGTATGAAAAGTAAAATTGTTTTTAGGTTAGATTATGGGTGAAAATTTGAAATGATGAGATTAATATTAATTAGAAAGGGACGTTAAATTCAAACAAAAAATTTAAAGGTATAATCAATATCTACCGTATTAATGGTACTTAACATCAAGTACAATCTATTTAAATTGAGAAACTTAATTTTAAAAAGATTGTAATTTTATGGAATAGAATGATTCAAATTACATGTAGACATAAAATAAATGAAAGTGGGATATGTTTAAAATGTTCGAATAATTGTGTACATTCAGATTAGTTTACATAATTAAAAGTCACTAAAATTATAAAGATTAAATATGAAGAAATCAATAATAAAAATAGATAGAGTGAATAGGTAGACGTATTAAATTGAAATGATGTCGAAATGTTTAAATTAGAGAATACATAGTAATTAGGTTGATGGATGGAAAATCTTATAAATTTACAAATTTCATTTTGTTTCACGGCAGATGTAAAATTATACATTATGATTTATAATGTGGGAATAAGTTATTTAATCATGCAATAAAAGATTGAGGCGATTGGACAGTTGAATACGAAGAAATGAGTCAATAGTTGATAGTGTGAATGGCATAAGTCAATATTAATTTTCACTGTGTTAGTAATATTGTCAAGCAGTGAGGATTGTGTAGTAAAGATTTTTAAAAACACGAAGTGTTCATGTTGTTTTAAATAATCATTCACCGTAATATACGTGACATTTTAGAAAGCCATCTGTTCAGCAGAAGGTTGAAAGCAGACCTGATATTCAAAAATGAATGTTGTTCTGCAACAAGCTGGGCGTAGCCAGGATTTGATCTTATGGGGCGCGGAATATGCGAGGGAGCGAAACGACGAAGCGCGGCGAGCGAAGGCGAGTCGTAGGGGGACGGTGTGGAGGGGTGTCCACCCTTCGCCCCACGGTAAGAGCTTTTGGAATTTGATGGCAATTATCGTGCGATTTGGTGGCGTGTTTTTGGCAAAGAAATGTTTTATCGACTTAAAACAGTAACCTTGTGATTAAGATAAGGCAGTATATTCAGGGGCGGATTCAACGATTTTCAAATACGAGGGGCAGCAAAAAAATTGTCGCTCAAAGGGCCTAACGATACAGAAAGCAAGTTGCGCAAAAGTCCCTTTTGCGGGCGGATCCTGACTGTAACTGTGGAAGCTCTAACGGTAAAATTACGATCCTTTCTGCTTTATTACTGACTTATTTGACGACCCCCAATCTAGTGCAAAATCACATCTTTTAATAGTCAGCATATTTTTTCTATTTCAATACAGAACAAACAATCACATAATGATTTTGTGGCAAGTTGAAGTCCCCCAAAGTAGATTATGCTGATGATGGCCGCGCCGTGACGGAAAAAATATAAAAGTTCTAATATGTCGAGCGAGCCGTAGGCGAGCGAGCCGAAAAAAAATCGCTCAGTTTTACAGACTAAAACCATATAATTGTAGCATAACAAAATTCGCCGTCTCAATGGGCAAAACCACAGAAAAGAACAACACAACTTGGTTTTCCCCTCCGAGGAAAGGAAGAAATTAAGCAGTTTCACCTATTACCAAATCCACATATATTTGCTCCTTTAGTGAAGCAAATATGAGTCTGAATAATTAATCCTGAATTAATTAATATCTGAAACATTCTTAAAACGTAATACTACAAAAACACTACTTAATCACACACCAATATTCGTTTGTTTGAAAAATTTTGGCATTGCAAGTTTTGCGCCGGCGCAGCGCGCACCGAAAATTTTCACAAGTTTCTTGATAACCACGAACTAATTCCAAACACTTGAAGGCAAGACAGTGCATCCCCAAAATAACCGACACAAAAAGTGGACTTAGAGACATCTGCTAATTTTGTCTTAATGTTCATCATACATCATTATTACTATTATTATTATTAATTAATTATTCATTATTATAATTATTAATATATTATTGATTATTATATATATTATATATTATTATTATATTACTATTCCAATTTTGCGTGCACGATCCTGCATGAAAAATTGTTAAAACACTATAGGATGGGCAGATTTTCCGACGCTGATAAGCCGCGCGCTGAAATATTTGAACATGTTTCTTACCTCGCTTAGAAAATAATATATATATAAATATATATATTAAATTCGGGCCTGATGTATATTGCTTAGTAAAGATAATTCAACAGTAAGATAGAAAAAAGGAAATGAAGGTGGCTCTTCACATCAAGGGTTTATTTTTTTTGGCCAATCTTAGGGGGGGGGCGACCGCCCCCATCGCCCCCACTTGGCTACGCCACTGTTCTGACAAGTAATCAACGACAGTACTGTTCATTCCTCCTTTAAAGGAAACGATTTAGGTTTTTATAAATCCTTTCAGGCCTGTGATGTGATTAATAAAGTTAATGCAATATGTAATCTTAAATTGCAGTCGCAAGTGAAAACCCGGGTGAAACGTTGTCCTAGACGTTGCAAGCAGAGGGAATTGTGAGAACAGCAACGCACAAATACAGGTTAGGTCTAAGGAAACACTTACTATACAAAAACACAAACAGTCCAATTACCACTCTGTGACAAAAACATAAATGCTACATGAAGACGGTGCTTAATATCTTAACAAAAAATGTTAGTTCGAATAATTTTTGTGTAGGATGCCAATTAACACGATGATGAACAAAAAGATATCTACAGTTGTAGACTATGTTATTGCGTCAGTTTATATTAATCTCGATATAAAAAAAAGATAACACCAATTTCATAATCATAAGGTATACACCCATTGCGAATACCAAGCAGAATCTCTCTCAACAACAACAACGAGGAAGTTGAGGTTTGTTTCTTTAGGTTTATCTTTGGAAATTCCGAATATAACTGAACGCAAATAAACCAAATATCCTACAACTGTAGAATCTTTATGTCATTTTGTTTTATCCTACACAAAATATTCCGAACAACCATTTTTTGTAAGATAATAACCGTTCCCGTCGCAATTTAATGTTGTCAAAACAGAGGTAATGACTGGTTATGTTTTGTATAGTAATGTGTTCCTCTTTGACCAATAACCTTGTATTGTGGTTGCATGTTTCTCACATTCCCCCTGGCCTTGCAGCGTAACTAGGACAACGTTTCACCGCTTTGTAGTATCATTGGCATTAACCTTATAAACACATCACAAGCTGAAAAGGAATATAAAAACCCCATAATCGCTCCTGTTAAAAGAAGAAATATCCACAGTAACATGGTTTGAATTACTTGCAGAAACAGTGGCGGCGGCGAGGGTGGGGCGGCCACCCTAGATTGGGCCCGCCCCAAAAAAAAACCCTGATGTGAAGCTGCCACCTTCATTTCCTTTTTTTATGCTACTGTTGAAAATATCTACAGCAATAGTACATCAGGCCCGAATTTATATATATCATTTATATATATATATTATTTTCATAAGTGGCGTGTAAAGAAACATGATCAAAATTTTGGCGCGCTTACGCGCCCGCAAATCGCATCCCTAAGGTTAACAATATTTCATTTGCAGGATCGTGACGCAAAATTGAATAGTAACTATAAGTAACTAATAAGTAAATAATAATAATAAATAAATAAAATAATAATAATAATAATATTAATAATAAAATACATAGTAATAATGAATGATGATGAAACATTAAGAACAAAATTTGGCAATTTCTCTATCAGCACTTTTTGTAGTCGTTATTTTGGGGATGCACTGTTGCCCTTCCAAGTGATTTTGAAATAGGCCATGTAACAAAAAAACCTGTGGGAAAAATTTTGGCGGGGCCGGCCTGCCGCGCGCCCGAAAAAAACTTGCCCAATCATGCCCAAATTATCCAAAGAATATTGGTGTGTGATTAAAAGTGTGTCTTATTGTTGTAAATTAACGTTTTAAAGAAAAATTCGTTCAGATTATAAATTATTCAGGAATACATCTAACTTCACCTCATCTCGACACACTACAGGAAGGCAAAAAAATATGTAGATTTTAAAAGGTGAATAACTGCAATTTTTCCTTTCCCCGGAGGGGAAAACCAAGTGGGTGTTTTTTTCTGTGTTTCATGGCGATTTTTTATGTCAATTATAAATGGTTTAGTAATGTAAAAAATGAGATTTTTTTGCTCCTGCTACGCATCGCCAGTCCCGCCAATAATTAGACTTTATAATTTTCCGCGTCCACGGGAGCATCATCAGGCCACAATGCTAAAACTTGGGACTTAAACCTTGGCCACCACATCATTTAAGTGATTGATTAGTTCTGTATTGAATAGAAAGAAAATATTATGTGACAAAAAGATAGTTATATTCTTCTGCAGCCTAAAAATGGGGTCAAAAATACGCTCATAATAAAAGAAGCAGAAAAGGATAGTATTTTACCCCGTAGAGCCCTTCCACAGTACAAGTAGGATCGCCGCCCGCCAAAGGACTATTTGGGCGCAAGTTTTGCTACTGTAATGTAGGCTAATTTTGAGACAAATTTTTGGCCCTCGTATTTGGAAAAATCTTGAATCCGCCCTGAATAATACTGCCTTATCTTAAATCACAAGACTCGTTTTTAAGTACGATAAAACATTACCAAAAAACCGCACCAAAATCGCAACGAAATAAATTGCAATCAAAACAAAAATTCAAAAAAAGCTCTTACGGCAGACCGGATGAGACCACGAGTGGGAGGAGGGGACGACCCCCTCCAGTACACCCTCCCAGACCCTCCGCTCGCTCCGCTCGCTCCGGGCTCGTCGTTCGCTCATCTCGCATATTCCGCGCGCCATAAGATCAAAATCCTGGCTACGCCACTGTTGCAGAACAACATCATTTTGATATCAGGCTGCTTTCAAACCTTCTGTGACAGAATGGTATTCTAAAAACTGTCACTATAGTACGGAGAGAAAAGTAGTTGAAACAACAGAACACTTCGTGTTTTAAAATCTGCTAAACACA
>JZLH01S0529059.1:9936-19977 GCA_001188425.1 Eucidaris tribuloides
CCTGTTAGCAGAGGGTCATCAGAGCAAGAAATACCCAAAGCTATCTGATGGGATACATCCAGTGATGATTCAAGTTGTGTTTTCCCCCTTTTTAACTCTAATTATGCTTGGACAGTCGCTGAAAAATGACGCAAATGCCAGGCCTGCGATAGATACTAACTAGATTATGTGGCCATCAAGGATGAAGCTATATTTGAACCACGATAGAATATTGATGAGAGGCTAGCCTTCACTACAGTTACAAATGAGGGATACAGATTTGATGTTACTGTTTTTATTTTATTTTTTATAAACTTCCGTTTCCTCATTCATTTTTTTCACTTATCTATCAGTCTTCCTCTCTGCCTATCTACAGATTTATTGCTTTTTATCTTCTTTATCTATTTATCCATCTATCTATCTACATGTATCAGCGTAGGAAATATACTGGGGCGACGGGCGATTTAGCCCCCCAAATTAACAAAATAGCCCCCTAAAATCACTAAATAGCCCTCAATTTTCCCCATAGGCTTCAATGTATAACATACTAAAATCACTAAACTGGGCTTGAAAGTAGCCCCAGAAAATAAAATTGTATTTCCTGCCCTGCTATCTATCTATCTATCTATCTATCTATCTATCTATCTATCTATCTATCTATCTATATCTATCTATCTATCTATCTATCTATCTATCTATCTATCTATCTATCTATCTATCTATCTATCTATCTATCTATTTATAGATCTGTATCGTAATCTTCTTGCCAGAGAAAATAATAATCAATGTTACCCCATTAAATATTTGGATTGATTGGAGAGAAAAGAAGAGTGTAGTTTTTGGTTTTTGAGTTGCTTACCAGTTTTAGTTCTGGAACTGTTCTGCTTAGTGTCCATTCTTGGCTATTTACAAAGGAATCTGTCAAGAAAATAAAAGAGAGAAAGAAAAACATATAGAAATCTATTCAACACTTAGAGAATAATACAAAATTAAAATCAAAACTGTACATTATGTTGTATTTGTCACATTCATCTTCCTGTTCAAAAAACACAACGTGTACTGACCAAAAATTGATGCTAATTAATGTCATTTTTAGTCTAAAATGAAATGTATAAATACACATATAGCACACACATTGTATCGATACAAACACCTACAGTACATACACATACACAAACACAAACACACACACATGGACATAGAGTTTTTATGTCTTCTGGTTATCCTTCAATAATACAAATTTGAATATTTTGATAACAAAGTGTGAACTTCACATCTTTATTCTGTAGAAAGAAATTTTTTTTTAATTTAACCCATTGGCTACGGGAACCGGATGTGCCCTGTGTTAACTCTATGGGATTTTCAGAATCTCGGAGGCAACGGGTTAATTTACAGTACAGTATTCATGATGAACAAAACTGCACACTAACTACATTACAGCTATTTTCACTCTCTAGGTTATTTGTATTAATGCATTTAATTGAATACACAGAACTACTCACATAACCTTCCCTTTAACAGCAGAAAGAATTAGATTTATCATGATGGAAATGGCTGAACGAAAGAGACATATCACACATTATAGTTTACACTCGCAATAATCATGTCTATAGTTTCAATTACTGTATTGCCAAATGATGAACATGTCTCAAGGCAACAAGTAAATGGAAAAATACGGAGTGGTAAAAAAAATGCCCAGATTCTTTTATTGGAAAACAGCAATACTGCTGTCACTATAGCGACTCGACAGATAATATATATGCGTGAACAGCTACAGACTAGAGCTAGACAGTGTAACATCAGGCTTGTTAAATTGCTCTGGGGGCAGAGAACAAAAACAAGAGAGGAGAAGAAATAAATCTCCTTGTTTTAATATTACCTAAGCAGAGCACAAAGTTGCATTCACTACACATCAGGCCTACACCAAAAGCAAGAAAGGGTTAATCATTAATGGAAATATACACGTGCTGAGGCTGGCGCATGGCCTAGCAGGTTTTGTGGTAGCCTTTGCTCAGACGCTTATTAATGGACTTTGTTATATACCTCTCGTCTCCAATTTGTACAAATGAGAAGTGTGACTCCAGTATAAAGCAATTATCACATTGACAGTTATCATGTAAGCTGACTGTAGAAAGAATTAGAAAATAGATTAAAATGGTTAATCAACAGATTTCAAGATTCAAATAGTATGCACATGCAATTTGGTGAATACAATCAATGTAACATACAATATGATGTTGTACCCGGGTACCGGCATTGTGCAGCGCACTCTTTGTGTTAAAAAATAATATTTCTTTCAGTTTTTATGATCCGCTGAAATCAGTGGTAATGATCACGAGGCTGTGTGCAAGTGCACAACAAAGGCATAACTTACGAAAAATGGGGTAAAAATAAAGGTAAATGTGTTATTTTCACCCTATTTACATAACTTTTACATAATTTGTAACCCAGGGTACAGTGCTGAAAAATAAATAATTAAACAAAATGGCAGATTTCTACTTGGTACCCCGGGGGACCAAATACTGCATCATATGTATGTGTAGTTTGTGTACTTGTACTGTACAAGTATTGTATATGTACATGTATGTATGCACTACGAACACACTTTGGATGCATATGTGTGATCTCAGAAATCAATACATTTCTGTATACTTTTTTTCCCATTTAGAAATATTTAGTGCAAATATGAACCAGATGGCTGTTACCAGCTTGTACAGTGTACTTGTTGTTGTATGCCATCAACATATGTACAGCGGAACACACACAATAACGATGCCTTATTTCTAACTAGCACAATGCTGCATATCCCAGAACCTGTGGTAATGCAGCAAGATGTCACTAACTACTGTACAGTAAATCATGTTATTCTGTGAATTCTCCCAACCACCAATATGAATTCTCACACACTGACTACATCATCAAATTTCCCACTTATTCCAATGAGTGAATATTTAATTTTAATAAAATTTTAATAAAATACATTGTTCATTTAATTTTATGCACATGTACAGATGTACTTGCATAAATTAATTTATAAATTGATTTATTACATCCAAATATTTTCAGAAACAAGGTCTTGTTTTTAAAACAACCATTTATGTACGCCTATTTGTCCTTCTACCCTTATTGCCAGAAACAACAATTTACATTGGTAAAATTGATCAAATAACAAAGAAAGGACATACTAATAAAACACTTTGCAGATAAGAATATTGCTAAAACTACCAAATTAATGTACCCTTCATCAAGGTCGATGCTAATCAAGTGCAGCACATTAATGTAAATATAGTAGTGCACATGAAAACCATGGCCATCAAGGGACTGTCAGGAACGAAATAACGTTGACTGATGGTAGCGCCCCCACGTGATACATGAGTAGCATTTCCACCATCTACACTTGAAGTGCCATACTGTCATCTTGAATTTAAAAGCAAATGATTCAGAAAAATGCAGCCAAACTTCCGAAGTTCTAAAATTTTCCACCAAAGGTTGGAAAAAGGAACAAACATCTGATCATGTAGTGTGACAATCGCAGAACCATATACAGTAGACAGATTTATATTTGGACTATTAAATATATGTACAAAATACATTCGAAACCAGGATACCAATGCCACTCATTCTCATACACATCAACTGTAAGCCATTTTTGTCAAATGCAATATTCCAGTCCAACACTTACACATCAAAGAATCCATCTTTTCAACCACATGAAAAAAAAAATCATGGTTATTCATCAGGAGAATGTAGAGGTTTATTTATAACTCATCAAAAATCTCTGAGTCATCCGCACAATTTTTGAAACGTTTTGTTGAGATGGATTGATTACCGATACCTGTCCCATTCAATTCTCAGTTGAATAAATGACATTTGCAAAATGAGATGAAATTAAAAATGACGGGTCTTAGAAGCTAGACAGCTGCAGCATATAGCTGCAAGACAATCATACATTTATACAACTGTGATTTACATGTATGATGAATAAGATTGCTACATGTACTTAAAACCTGTACACATATAAACCCACATATGCACGCACGCACACACACACACACACACACACACACACACACGCACACACACACAACACATGTATGCACACACACACACACACACACACACTCACATACACATACACAAACACACACACACAGTCACATACACACACACACACACATACACACACACAGTGTCACATAAGGGCTCACTAAAGCATCTCACAGAAATCTGAAATAAATACAATAAAATACTTTCTTTTTCTTTATGCCTTTTCTTTTTCTCTTTCTTTATTCTATTTTTTTTTTTTTTGGGGGGGGGTTATTGAACTAAACATGTATTTGTATAACTTCAAATGTTGATAAAAAATGGAATTTTATACCTAGATCTGTGATTCAATTAAATTTGAAAATGCAAATGCCAATTTTACACAAACCCAAGGCATAGTAGCATAAGAACTAGGTCAGTATACTGGAGAATAAATCAATAAAGTGACGTGTCCTGTTTATCAAAACAAACCACAGAATGGAGGCCAGACTGGACACCTAATATGAAATTCTAAACAGGTGACAGTTCCCATGTTTTTAGCTCTTTGTCCACAATGATAAACATTACATCCTGTAATGACCAACACAACTACAGCATTTTGCCCCTCTATAAAAGGGGTCAAGCTGCAGTACACCATCAAGTTGCAATCTCAACATATGACTGAATTTACTTCTTTTCAACTCAATTGTGATAATTTCTTTGAATTTTACCTGTATACAATTTCAATTTGATAGTGTTGTACAGGTACAGAAGAACATGTAAAATGGCAATCTATAACAATAGCAACTGGAAATTCCACTGCAAGGTACATGTAAGAAGGAAACCAGGCTGGTAAGGTCTTGTGCAAGGTATGTGTAACTTGTCCCGGGGGGGTCGCTCTCCATATCGGCTGTCTCCCACTAGTGTCCAACCAACTCAGAATGCACCCTAAACGGGAACCTGTAATAACAAATTGCAACCTAACAAGAATGTGCTAACCATCGAAAAAGATACCCTAAGTGGCGTGAACGTCAAGGAATTCACAACTTATTCTGGATACCCTAAGTGGCACGGTTGAACGGGCGACCATAAGTGTTGACCACTAACGTGGCGTACTACAACAATGAAATCAAATCTAAGATTTGATACCCACCCACGTGCATCTTCGCTCATCTATAACATTATTCTACATGCGCAACGCCAAAGAGCGTTCCCTTAACAATTCATAAATAATTCTCCTAAGTATCAAATGTTCGGATTTGGAGATGTCATAGACACCACAAACATCAATTTGCACGCCCTAAATGGTAATCTAAATAAATCCAATTAGTATCACTAAATGAGCGTAGACATGTTAAAAAGGGTACCCTAAGTCGGGTTGCACGAAACGTCTGAAGCTACCCCTTTTTCAAGAACGTCGCGGACGCCGAGTGGCTGGAACGGAACCCTCTTTACACGCCTTTTTCTGGACGGCGGGGTGGTAGCAGGCCGTGTGGAGAGCGACCCCCCCCGGGGTAATTGTAGCCCAACTACTTCATCTATTGTATGATAATTTGATTAACATAATCTTTCAACAATCTCAACTTCCGTATTACACTTACATACATGTATATAACCTCCGGCTTTATGTGCAAATATTTATTTTACAGACCACGACTGAATAGTAAATGTATAGGCCTAATGGGTGAAAATGTATCTTAATATATTGTATGTCCATCTATAAAGTCAATACTTCCTTTCATAGTGATTTATATCTGGTAATTCTCTGTAACATGTTTGTGTATCACAAAAACAAATGAATGAATGAATGAAGAAATAAATAAATAAATAAATAAATAAATATTCAATTAAATAAATAAATACAAATATTTTATGTCACGTTTTAAGACACATCACCAATACATAATGTCTATTTGATCTACAGTATGTTCTGAGAAAGTGTTCACAACTCTTCACGGATTTTGCTTTCTTTCCAGGGTAGCACACTTGCCCTTGGCACTTTCAATTCAAGGACACGAACAAGAGGGAAAGGGGGAACTAATGTGATATAAGAGTGTGAAAAACTACCATTGTTACTAGGATTAAACCAAAATGTGCTTCACAATGTGAGACTAGGCTCACATTGTACTTGGAACTGGGGCACTAAACACCCTCTCCCTACACCTCCCCCCCCCCCCTTACTTATGTGACGACATATTTTACTCATGTATGCCATATCACATGAGAGGAAGATGCAAATAAAGGGGCAGAAAATCGATGTGTTTCATGCTTCTACTCTCCCTTCTCTCCCCCCCCCTGCCCTATTGTGTGACTTGTGTATTTTACTCCCTTATGCAATATCAACATACTATTATGTTTATAAAGAAGAGGAAAAGTATATAAAGGGGTAGATTATAGATATGACAGAGGTATTACAAAGATGCACTCCCCCTCTCCCTACACCCCTCCCCTTCCTTCCATACTCCTCAATAAAATGTCAAGTGAGCACTGGCTAAACAATGATTCTGTCGACCATTCTACTCTGGTCTACTCTATGTCGCTGTGGGCATTTGTACTGATTTCCAAGTGAATTCTAGAAAATTCCCAAGGATAATGAGAACAGTCTCCATTCTTGAGTCATGAGGTACAGATTGGCACATTTCTCCATTTTCTACTTCTAAAGTACCCCCACCCTTGACTCAATTTAAGCCCTTCCCAAATGTCAAGTGATCAATGATCACAATAACCCAATATGCAGGCTTTCATGAATTGCATTTCATAATCCAATGTCAGTCTACTGAGAATCAAAATTATCCAATCAGCATTGAGCATTTATTGAAATACATTGTAAAATACATGTACTGCATAATTGAATACATGACAAAAATCTGTGCACAGTAGGTACATGTAGGTATTGACTAATGCACATTATATCTGAACGACCTCTGTGCTACACAACAATACAAAGCAATAATCTCTGCTTCTGTGCAGAGTCAATTTCAAAAAGTTACAAATTTGTCATCAATATCTTCATACATCAAGGATAAAAGACAGGTGAACAGGTAAAATTTGGCCCACTCCACTGCAACAAAGTTGTTCTTTCAACAACAGTTAACTGCATTAAACACATAAATATCATGGCTCTCATTGTGAGGGCTGAGACAGAGTATGCAGTGTGAGTGTTTCACAGCAAATGACATAACGTCTTGTTTGTACAATATCTTCATAGATGCTGTATCTCAAAGAAACTTAATTGCATGTCTTCCTCCTGCAGGATATTCAAACCAGGCTAAAACCAGCATAAATGAAAACTTTTATCTAAACATTTTATGTTAATTCAGTACCAAAACTCTTAACAAAAATTTGCAATGTCCACATAAGAAATAATTTCATTTTCCATCTTGTATGTTGTTATCCCCAGAATCTTGTCATGTCATTTCCATCAGAAAATATTGTCCTGATCAGCAATAGACACTGGCTATTGTGAAGTACAAGTACACAAGTTGTCCAATTACAGATTTTTACATAATTTGCTGAGCAAGACATGCCACTCATGCACATCTCCTTCCCTGTTGATATTAACATTCTGGCATCCTCCGGGGAAATCCCCTCCACATCACCGGGGAATCCCCTTTACATCACCCCAGTTATCCTGGCTGTCAGTCATCTTGTAGCAAGTTTTTTCCAACACAAACATACAGGAGGTACAGTCAACAGACAGACACACACACAAACATACACAGCACAACAACCATACGACCACTCTTTAACCCTTTCAGTACCATTCCTACAAAATGTCACACTTTTTTTGCAGGTAATATTTTAAGATAATGAACAGGTTGGTTCACACACACACAATTGTACTAACAACCTGCCAGGATCTCTAAGTTCTAACACAACAACTTGATAATTTGGTTTCAAAACTAAGAGGAAGTGCAAACTGTTGATCTGATGGAAACCAGTGAGAGATACTCATACCCACTAATCGCCATGGTTTCACAGAGAGCAATTATTCTTTCAAATCCAGAAACCAAACTCAACTCATAAATGATTGGGGAAATACAGTAATGAAGGATTTGATAAAACATTGCAGGTGCACATGTTCAAGAACTGTTTTGTGATTTCTGATGTTTTATTTCCCTATCCCAACAAAAACAAAACAATGTCTATTTAAACACTAAAACTAATTGCTTTGTACACTATGATGCAACAAAACTGTCATCATGGACAAACCAGAAAGGTACAAAGTCCTGCTCTGTGAAATATCCGTTTGACCATGGGTTTGTTTCAAAAGCTTTTGTCTTTTCTCAACAAGTGATACCAAATAAATAACTCCTATTATGTCCATGCCCCCCCCCCCCCAAGAGAGATAAGAAAAATATCTATCCATACTATTCCCTAGTACCCAGCAGTATAGTAACACTAATTCTAAATTGAGTGATTAATTAACTTTTTTCAATCATTCATAATGTAAATGCATTAATAGGCCTACATTTTGAACATCAATTTCTTTTCAAAAGATAGTCCTTGTAAATTAAAGAAAATGTAAGATTAAAGAAAATTAATGGAAAGAAAGTGATTGGAATTATCATTCAACTTAAACCTTGCAGAAGATGATGATGCTCATTTTTGTAATAAATTTCATTTTCATAAACTTGTATAACAGGACCAAAGGAAAAAAAGTGTAACTGTACTGGGAATGGGCAAATTTAGGTTACATTCCAGAAGAAAAGACTCTGTTTTTTAGATAACAGTTCGTAAAAAGTATTACTGACATTGATACACACTTCATTTTGTAGGTTGGTGATACATTTGTTTGTTTCTTTTGAATATGTAAACTTTGTCACAACTTCAGTGATTATTATAATGGGAACAATAGAACTAAAATTGGTCTGGCACTAATGTTTCTGACCTAGCAGAAAGGAATTTTAGTTCATTTTACCCGATTGACCTCGCAGCTTACAAAGGGATTTACATTCCTTCACATTGCAACAATTCATTAGGCTAATGAAACTTGATTACGAGTTTCCCGTCACATTTTTTTCAGCCCATAATGAGGGAACTACATGTATTTCATTATTCATTATTCATTACACGCAGGATTTCATTATTTTAACTTTTTTACAAACACTTAAATGTTTTTTTGGTCATTCCATTTGCACATTTCCAGTTTCTAACGGTTCTATCCCAAAACCTGTACAGTGGAACCCTTTTGATGGATTATAGACCAACAGACGATCTTGAAACAAAATACCAACAATATTGGGTCTATTTTTAAACTCATTTCCCACCAAAACTTCCAAAATCAACCGAAAAGGTGAGGCTTGAAAAGAATTTTTCAAAATAATGAATTATTCTCAGATTTTCGCCCGCTAACGCGACCCAAAAATCATAACGAGGGCGGGTGACGGGAAACTCATAATCAAGTTTCATTAGCCTTATGCTACTTGTAATGTGTCAGTAATTTGGAAGCCTATAGCTGGTTTGCCACTCGCCATCTACATCTCAATCTAAAACTGAGGAGGCGGAAACATTTCATTGCATTCCTGACCGTTTCATGGATCGCAACCATCTCAATCATCTCCATTTGAGAGGAATGCTAAAAAAACACTGACTTCAACCAATTCACAATTCAGGTGCAATGGTGGGGTTAATGGAAATCAGTATTTTCCGGTGATAAATTTACAAATTTACATTGGAATTCAGTATTCCACATCCATCTAGGGAATAAGCTGCTATTCTATTTTCACAAAAATAAACTTGAATAAATTTTAACTGCTGATAGACCAACTAATTCAAATGCCTCAAACTGCATTTTTTTTTTCAATCATATTTATATTAACCTGTTGGCCACCAGAATCAGATTTACCCTGTGTTAAAGGTATTGGCTAACATTTACCACATTTAAAAAATCTGAGCAACATGATTCCCCATGCTACCAGTACCAGTGTCTTTGATGAGGTCTAAAAATGAAGCCCTGAAAAAATTGTATTTCAAAATGATTATTTAGTGCTTTAAAAAAGTGAAAATCGGAAGTTGACCAGATTCACTTGCCCATTT
>JZLH01S0529059.1:20002-32712 GCA_001188425.1 Eucidaris tribuloides
GATAATTCTTTACGAAAAGGGGGAACGATGTCATACGTTGAACTAGCAACAATAGTGCGGCCTTTCACTATAATTTCCATGCATTGTCAATTACTGATGATCTTGGTTGACTTACCTGTGGAATCCGATCAGCTTGACATCTCACAGATATCCAATCCATTTGATAACGATCGTAATATGGGTCTAAAGTTTACTTACCCCTCATAAGCCTTATAAGAATAAGAATAGATCCACAAAAGAGATAGATGTGTGTCTCTGCAATATATCACATGCATTCAACACCCCTTATGTTCACGACCCTTGAAATAGGATCTATTTGTTTGTTTCCAAAATAAAATGCAGTTCATTTGCTTCAACATATCATCTCCACAGTGCACGAACATACACTCTCGCTGTTATAGATGTAAAACTCAACATGTTTTAGGTCATGCACTCAATTCTAAAATGCGGAATCTCAATGCATTAAAAATTCAGTTTTGTAGCAACAGCTAACTCCTATTTATTCTTCGAGAAACATTCACTCTACGCACTAAAAATTGAAACTGCAGTATACTAATTAATTCTTTGAATAAACCTTAAAGAAACATTGCACAGCCGCACGCACTAAACATAATTCAACATAATAAGTTTTCCACAAAAAAATAAGAACATTCATGCCACTGAACAAAAATGTAACTCGTATACTTATTTATTCTGTAAAAATAACCTAAAAGAAACATTCAGACGCACTCACCACGACAGCCGACGCACGCACATAAAACATATTCAACATGTATGCTCCACACAAAATAAAAGAAATATACATGCATGGCACATAAATAATACAGTATCCGCTATTTTTTTATTCCTTCACTGATTACCGTTTCCGTCCACATCTAACTTGGAATGCCTCCCGGAATGCCTACAAGAAAAGGAAAAAGGAAACACATAGTTAAATTGCTGGCTTATTTCAACAAGAACGAATCAGATCATGCTTTGGTATAAAGAGGCTGTCACACTGTTATTGTCCTACTGCAACAGCTATGATCAATCACCACGAATAAATACATTAAGAAAACACACAGACCGGTGAAAGAACAAAGTGGAAAGAGAAGTGTCAAAAAGTAATGAGGAGTTTGCATCTTGTCAATCAAGCACGCTGACATTTGATCAACAATTTTACTTTTTTGTTGTTGTTTTTACAATGCCGTAATAGAGGTGAGTATGCGTCGGTGATGAAGCCTCCTGTGAGTGAAAGAGTGAACCCTATCATTCTTATTGCTCCATCGATGTAACCATGGATTGTTTTTCGTATTAGATATTACAATGTTATGAATTATTGGTAGGTTATTGACTGGCGTAAATATCAACTATGAATGAACGGCCAGCAACAACAACAAAGGTAAGTATTGTGCATGCAATACAACTGAATAATTGAATTCACTGGTCCAACAGTCCCAGGCAATGCGATTATATGTGAAACCAAAGATTGTTACAAGAGGGGTATCCTATCAATTGAAATTTATGAGGATGCGATATATGAATGAAAAAAAACAAAACAGATAACTGAAACAACAGCCAATGTACGAATTCTGTGTAACAATTTATTGAAAAACATGTGCCCGACCGAAAATGTGTGTCTTTTCGTGTAAATGACAGCCAATTCGCTGTCAGTCTCACACCGTGTATTTTTGTTGAAATGAATTAGGATGTGTAACTTGGGCATAATCCATTCTAAAACTTGCTGTTGAGAGTGAAAGTAACCAAAAATTTAACTTGTGTTGCAAGTACTATATCCCCAACTATTTTGACAAACCAAACTGGTCTCAGGTCCGGGGCCGTGTCCGTGAGTGCTCTGACATATCCCGTGTGCAGTTGCTTGCAATGTCCGCGTGTTTTTCGAGCGGTCTAAGACCGTACGGATGAGATCTGATGACCCATCTGGGGCTAAATTAAGTGATAAAGCGGTACCCAGAAACATGTTTTATGGAAATTGACGGATTCGCCCGTCCCACAATGTATTTTTTTGTACTGAAAAATTATCCGATCCGAAGGTCCGATCCAATTTCCGATTGCAGATGCCGGAATTGTCGATCCGCCCGATCTTCGATGCACTAATTAAAAATTCGACGATCAGCCTCTTATGCAGCATTATCTTGAGGACTGCTAGGGAACATAGAAATCCAAAGGCCAGGGTTTGGTAAGAAGTGATAAGGGAGTGTAGAGACGACTGGATAACACAAGGTGATCACCCTGAGATTGTACACACTTGTGTTGTGATATCTGTAATATTGACCTTTTAAAGCTCTAGTCCTGTCCCATTGTTGACTGTGTAAGTAACATAGCAAGAATAGGAAGGTCAGCATCAAGTATCAAGGATGTCAGAGTCAGCTGTTTTTAATTCTCAACAGCTCTAGGTGTTCATGTACTGTGTTGCACAAACAAAAGTTGAAATTTATCAAAAATGATTCAAAAGGCATGTCCAAAAATTACGCACTTGTGTGTAACCGTAATTGGGAATCTACTATAGACACTCAGTAGTGATCTTCTGGAACAGAAATCTGAAACATTAAGCATGTATGTGAATGTAAAATGTCTGTAAATTTGGGATCAAGTAGGCCTATAGACCTGCAGAATTTGGGTATTTAATTTGATGCTGTCAATACAGAGATAGGCCATATACAAGTGAAGAACAAGGTAAGGGCTATTTTGATCTGGCAAATGTACAAAAGGCCAATTGTTGTTGTTACTATTATACAGGGCTCCACGACTAACTTTGTTCCAACATTAGATTTTCATTTGCCGAAAAAAACAATAAAAACATTAAAAATCATTGCCCTCCTGAAAATTTAACCGAAACAGGCCTTTTTTATAGCAAAAAGGTGTGCTTATGAATTTAAATAGTCATAATGAAGACAATGAACAAAAATAATGATGAAAAAGTTAATAAACTGACCATGGACCAGTGTTAGACTGTTTGTTTTGTTTTGTATTGTATTTGGACATGTCTTGCTCATTTCATGATAAAAATGTCAAAAATTTGCGTTTGCCCAATTGGGCAAGTAAATTTTTACATTTGGAGGTTTTACTGCCCAACATGCAATTTTACTTGGCCCCGGCAAGCGGCAAGTGCTAGTGTCACGAGCGCTGATATACTTAAAGCCACTGTTTAACAGTGTTTCTAGTTAAAAATATGAGGCTGGCATGGATTCCCGCATGCTCCGAGTGTCTCTGACATGCTCTAAAAGTGAAGCCCTGAAAAAATGGCAGTTAAAACGATCAGTAAGTGCTAAAAAAGTAGAAAATCATTGAGGAGACAATTCCAGCTTTCCCCCCAAGACTCTGTTTGCAGAATTTCCTATCACTGGATATGGGAAATAATGTTGCCCAATTGAATTTGCACATATTGTACTAGTGACAGCATAACGTCGATGCAAACTTTTGTGTTCTAAGGTGTTTATTTGTCCATCCAAACACACAATGTGTCAGAAAGCCAGGGTTGCATTTTAATAAGGCCCACACTGGTATATAGTGTCTTTAAGATGATGATATACATATATCCAAAACATCGATGTTTGGTAATTGTACTATTTTAAATAAACCACCTGTTGCTTGATTAATACCATTTAAATCCAATGTAATGCATATCCGCACATCTGTTACACAACAATAGGTTTTTGTTGTTTGTTTTCTTGATTGGTCTTTCCTGAACAAATAAAACATGAAAGATGTGTGACAGAATACAACGGGATATTGTTCGTTATTCATATGGTATTGACCCCTCATCACTATGGATGTAGAGAAAAATAAGAAAACTTAGGCCAACCATGAAGTACCAGTCAATTTAAGAAAATAAATTGCCCATCATAAAATTCAATCTTGCAGGTTAAAAATCAAAGGGTGACAGACCCTTAACGTTGTATCAGTGCAAAGTCACGGTTGTGGGCATAAACACAGTAAAACCTTTGAAACATGACGTGCGCAGTACAATAATTGACATGAATACAAGCTCCTGTCTGGCTGGCCTGACTACGGGTCCGTTGGTGTTTCCCTGTGGTTTGTGTGTAACAGAGTGAATCATATGTCATGTAATGCAGAAAGATGCCACATGCTTAGCCTGGGGGTCTGTTGGGGGGGGGGGGGAGTCATGTACAGGGTGGTGGACTGTTGTCAAAACACAGGTAGATTAGTGTATTTCTGCCGACATGTTGAATTCCGCCCAGGAAATTTTTGTAAACAGTTTAGTTATACATACTCTCATCCTACTGAAGTGTACCCCACCCCAAAAGAATAAGATGCATTAATGTTGTACGATCTCCTCAAAGTAACATTGTCCAACAAATCAACTACTACTACTCTATACTACATCTCACTATATTTTTTGTTTTCTATTACAGATCGGTCTAACTACTACTGGCACTGCCTGACTCTACTACTACTACTACTTACTAGCTTTAACTACTTTAAATACTACTGCTGCTAACTCACTAACTAACTATTGACTTTCATGTACTGCTAGATCTACTACTACTAAACTACTCACTACTACTACTACTACTACTACACTACTACGCTACTTACTACTACGATAACCACGCCACTGCTACATGAGTACTAATGATTACAGCTATGTACTTTGCATTCTATTTCATTCTGAAGTATATCCAAGGAAAAAGGGGGAATATTGCAGAATGTAGTAACAATTAGCAACTATAAACGTGTTGCACATAATAAGTTTGACTGGGTATGCCACTATGGACTCCATGGACAAGTAACCCATGCATCAGATCACAGTAATGATGAATGTCATACACTGTCCGATGTCCGGGCCATCATCGTTCGTTGCTATCTACCAGGTTGTCTCTGTAGCAGCTGTAATGTTTTCATCCGCCCTGACCAAAAGAAGAAGAGGTCTAGCGGTCAGTGGGCAATACGTCCTAATGAGATATGCGACCAAATTAGATATCTGAATTAATATGCTGCCCTCTTAATAGCAGGATTGCTGGCCGACAGGCCGGTCCAATTTGTAATGACTCGCCCACATTATCATCTACCTATAAATGACTAAATTGATGCGATTCTCCGATGTTTATTCTGAATTGTTCTATCGTTTGATTTGTCCGCTAGCACTTGTGACTCCTTTGACCTTTTAATAAGGTTCTAAGAAAGTGACAAACAGATTAAATGTGTTAATGGTTCTTTTTCCAGTCTGACAATAGGCCCGATATTCGGGCCGGACCTAAATTGAGAGGCCCAGGAGCCTGCAATTGTGCATAGACACTGTACATTTGGAATGCATGTGCTCAGCGATTTTTTGAACTGTGGTAAATGTTACCCAAAGCTTAAAAATGTCAAATGGAAGAAACTCCAGTGTGGAATGTCCAGGTTTAATTGTGGAATATACCATTATTAGATGAGGGTGAACAAAAACACATATTGGGAGACAGTGAACAGCTGTGCTCCAACTCCAGATTTTTGTAGGTAAACTGAGATGTTTTTCCCACAAAACTGATAGTGATGTGTTTGGAAAAGATTGCATACAGCCCGACAATTTCATGATTTGAATATTTAATACTATATTTTTTCCTATTTTTTTGCATATTTCCTGTGCAGCCTAGACATCTATCTTGTATATTAACCCCTGTCGTTGCGTCATCAGATATTATTGTCCTTGGTCACTAAAGGTAGTAGTAAGGACTTTGACGGTTCACGTCTTAAAGGTAAGGAAGGAGCAGGACAGTAATAATTAATACATACCATAGCGCAGTGATTCAGGTTAGAACTTTATGTTATGTGGGCGCTAGACAAGCTGTCCCCCTCCCATAGCAAACACTAGAAATGCGATATTGTAATTAATGGGTCAAATTCATTGCACTGGGCATAAAATGTCAAGATTTAACATATACATGTCAAAGTAGCATGTATGGTAATAAGGTGCAAATTAAAATCTGTGTGATACCCTGAGCAGGTTAACTAGAATGGCCGGCGTCAACATTGTATGAAACCACCTCAAAATTATGATGCAAGTGGTTGAGGACTGTATATTCATCGTGAGCTAGGTCGCATATTATATGTAAATAAGCATTGAAGAAGCTTTTTGATGATGATGATGATGTAATTTTACAGTTAGTTATTATATCATTATAATTATCAACCTTGGAGGTATACAATTACAAATCAAAAAATAGATATATTTTTGACTACACAAATTCTGCTTTCATCAATCAACAAAAAATAAAGAACAAACTACTAGTATTTAATATTTGTTTAAAAAAAATGATACAGATAAAAGATTTGTGCATTCAGTTATTTAACACATCATGGATTATTCCACCTAACAATTTAATAAAATGTACAAACTTACAGAAATGGAACCAAATTTCAACGTTTGTGTAAAAATGCTTCTTGAAAATGTACCAGTTGCCAGTACCGAGCAGGTTACTGAAGACACCAGGCCCAGACTGCGATTGACTCAAGAGACAAAGAAGTGTGCCATGCCATATGCATTTAACTAATCCAAGGCCAATATACCAACTAACTACCATATGTTGCGAACTACCCAAACTTGGCATATCAATTTCACGCGACTCAATCCAAATACACGAATTAGCCTACAAGAAACTCCCATACACGTATGGTGAATAAATTTCATGTCAGTCTGATGTATTGTTGTGGGTTGTACGCGACCCCGTTTAAGTTGCATGATGGTGGTGATCGAACAATAAAATTAATTCTTCAGCACATTGCACGGTATGAATAGCACTACAGCAGCATGCTGCAAGCAACGAGGAAACTGCCATTTCAAGTATTGTCTAGTTTTTAAAGTAGGGCCTATACACACATGATAGATATATTTAACCCATTTCCACAGAGATCTGAAAGTCCTATAGAATTAAAGGCTGATGAGGCTAACATTGTGGAGCTATCAATTTAAAAATTGTCAACTTTGATTCTGAGCTAAGTAGTAGTGTTCAAGATGGACAAATAAACACACTTGAATATCAAAAGTTGGAAGTTACACGCCAATGGTCAAGTATGGCAATGAATATAACAATTAAAACTTGGGTGCGAGTTTTTATAGCCTAGGTGTAGCACACAGTAAGTCTATGAAGGTGCTACTTGTAATGTGTGAGTAATTTGGAAGCCTATAGCTGGTTTGCCACTCGCCATCTACATCTCAATCTAAAACTGAGGAGGCGGAAACATTTCATTGCATTCCTGACCGTTTCATGGATCGCAACCATCTCAATCATCTCCATTTGAGAGGAATGCTAAAAAAACACTGACTTCAACCAATTCACAATTCAGGCGCAATGGTGGGGTTAATGGAAATCAGTATTTTCAGGCGATAAATTTACAAATTTACATTGGAATTCAGTATCAACATCCATCTAGGGAATAGATGCTATTCTATTTTCACAAAAATAAACTTGAATAAATTTCAACTGCTGATAGACCAACTAATTCAAATGCCTCAAACTGCATTTTTTTTCAATCATATTTATATTAACCTGTTGGCCACCAGAATCAGATTTACCCTGTGTTAATTCTATAGGACTTTCAGATCTCTGAGGAAATGGGTTAAATATATTCTCATGTAGTGTATAGGCCCTACTTTAAAAACTAGACAATACTTGAAATGGCAGTTTCCTTGTTCTTGCAATCATGTTGGTGTACTGTATCATATGTGCAATGTGTGGAAAGAATAAATTGTATTGTTCGTCACCAAATATGCAATTAAACGGGGTACAACCCACAACAATACATCAGACTGACATAAAATTATATTACCATACGTGTATGGGAGTTCTTGTAGGCTAAGTTCTGTATTTGGATGAGAAGTCGGTGAAATATGATATGCCAAGTTGTGGGTTAGTTCAAAATACTGGTAGTTAGTTGGTATATTGGCCTTGGACTCTAGTTAAATGCCATTGGCATGGCACACTTCTTTGTTCTCTGAGTTCAATCGAGTCTGGTGTCTTCCAGTAACCTGCTGGTACTGGCAACTGCGTACATTTTCAAAGAAGCATTTTTACACAAACGTTGAAAATTTGGTTCCATTCTGTAGTTTGTACATTTATTAAAATTGCTGTAGGGGAATAATCATGATCGTGTTAAATAACTGAATTGCACAAATCGTTTATTGTATCATTTTTTTTTAAACAAAATATAAATACTAGTAGTTGTTCTTTATTTTTGTTTGATTGATGAAAGAGAATTGTAGTCAAAATATATCTATTTTGATTTTGTAATTGTATACCTCCAAGGTTGATAATTAATAATGATAATAATAATAACTGTAAAATTACAATCATCAATCATCAATCAAAAAGCTTTTCAATGCTTATTTACTATATATAGGCCTAGTAGATGAATATACAGTCTCAACACTTAGCATCAATAATTTTTGAGGGGTTTCATACATGTGACGCCCCGGCCATTCCTAGTTAACTGATCAGGGTATCACAACAGATTTTGTGCACACTTATTACCATACATGTACTTTGACATGTATATGTAAATCTGACAATTTTATGCCCAGTGCAATGAATATTGACACCATTAATTACAAATATGCATTTCTAGTGTTTGCATATGGGAGGGGGACAGTTGTCACTAGCCCCACATAACATAAAGTTCTAACCAATAATCAGTGCCTAGCTATGAGTATGTCATTAATTATACATGTCCTGTCCATATCCCCTACCTTTAGAGTGAACCAGTCAATAGTCATTACTACTACCCATTAGTACAAGGACATAATAATCTGATGACCAACTGGACAGGGTAATTACACAGATTAGATTGGTCTAGGTGCCACAGAAATATGCAAAAAAAAAAAGAAAAATATAAGTTAATAAATAATTCAAAATCAATGAAAATTGTGGGCTGTATGCAATCTTGTTACCAAACACATCACTATCAGTTTGGGGAAAAAATCTCCAGTTTACCTACAAAAATCTGGAGTTGGAGCACAGCTGTCATTGTCTCCCAATATGTGTTTTGTTCACCCTCATCTAATAATGGTATATTCCACAATTAAACCTGGACATCCACAACTGGAGTCTTCCATTTGACATTTTAAAGGTATTGGCTAACATTTACCACAGTTCAAAAAAATCTGAGCCACATGATTCCCAATGCTACCAGTGTCTAAATGCACAAAATTGCAGGCCTCGGGCCTTCAATTTAGGCCGGCCCGAAATCGGGCCTATGTCAGACTGGAAAAAGACCATCTAAACCACAATTTAATCTGTTTCGTCAACTTCTTAGAACCTTAGGTAAAAAGGTCAAGGAGTCACAAGTGGGCTAGCGGACAAATCAAAAACGATAGAAACAATTCCCAGAATAAAATCGGAGATCGATCAATTCTAGTCATTTATTGGTAATGATAAGTGGGCGAGTCATTACAAATTGGACCGGCCTGTGGGCAGCAATCCTGCTATTAAGAGGGAGCATATTAATCAATATCTAATTGGTCGCCATATCTCATTAGGACGTATTGACCCACTGACCCGCTAGACCTCTCTTCTTTTGGTCAGGCCGGATGAAATACATTACAGCTGCTACAGAGACAACCTGTCAGATAGCAACGACATGATGGCGACATGGGACAGTGTATGACATCATCATTACTGTGATCATGATGCATGGGTTACTGTCCATGGAGTCCATAGTGGATACCCAGTCAAAACTGTTATGTGCCAACAGTATAGATTGCTAATTTGTTATACATTCTGCAATATTCCCTTTTCTTGGATATACTTCAGAATGAAATAGAATGCGAAGTACAGTAGTAGTAATATTAGTACTAGCAGTAGCAGTGGTTATAGAAGTAGTAGTAGTAGTAGTAGTAGTAGTAGTAGTAGTAGTAGTAGTAGTAGTAGTAGTAGTAGTAGATCTAGCAGTACATGAAGTAATAGTAGTAGTAGTAGCAGCAGTAGTATTTAAAGTAGTTAAAGTAGTAAGTAGTAGTAGTAGTAGAAGTAGGAGTAGCAGTAGTAGTAGACGATGTAATAGTAGTTGAAGATGTAGTAGTAGTAGTAGTAGTAGTTGATTTGTTGACAATTGTTACTTTGAGAGATTACAGTACAAACAATTAATGCAATTCTTTTCTTTTTGGGGGTGGGGATTACACTGTCAAGTAGGCATGAAGAGTATGTATAACTACAACTGTATTACCAAAAATTTCTGGAGACATTAAACAGTCAGCAGAAATCACACTAATCATACCTGTGTTTGACAACAGTCCAACCCAAACCCCTGTACATGACTGCTCCCCCCCCCCCCAACAAGACCCCCAGGTAAGCATGTGGCACTCTTCTGCATACAATGACATATGATTCACTCTGTACACACCAAACCACAGGGAAACACCCAACGGACCCTAGCAGGCCAGCCAGACAGGAGCTTGTATTCATGTCACATAATGTACTGCGCCACGTCAATGTTAGTTCCAAAGGTTATTACTGTGCTTTATGCACAAAACGTGACTTTGCACTTGATAAAAACGTTAAGGGTCTGTCACCCTTTGATTTAACCTGCAAGCATTGAATTTTAATGATGGGCAATTAATTTTAAATTGATGGCTACTTCATGTTGGCCTAAGTTTCTTATTTTTCTCTAACATCCATAGTGATGAGGGAGTCAATACCATATGAATAAAAGAACAATATCCCGTTGTATTTCTGTCACACATTTTTCATGTTTCTATTGTTCAGGAAAGACAACATCAAGAAAAACAAACAAAAACCAAAAACCTATTGTTTTGTGTAACAGACTGTGCGGAAATGCATCTACATTGATTAATGGTATTAATCAGGAAGGTGTTGTAAAAATAGTACAATTTACAAACATGATGTTTGGATATACTGTATATCATCATCTTAAAGACACTATATAAGAGTGTGGAAGCCTTATTTAAAAAATTGTCAAACCTGCTTTCTGACACATCTGGTAGTGTTTGGATGGACAAATAAACACCTTAGAACACAAAAGTTTTGGACAGTTATGCTGTCACTAGTACAATATGTGCAAATTCAAATTGGCAATTAATTTCTATCCAGTGATAGGAAATTCTGCAACACAGCAGTCATATGGGGGAAAGCTGGAATTGGTCTCTCAATGATTTTTACTTTTTTAAAGCACTTATGATCGTTTTAAACTGCAATTTTTTCAGGGCTTCATTTTAGAGCATGTCAGAGACACTGGTATAGCATGGGGAATCATGCAGCTCAGATTTTTTTACTAGAAACACTGTTAAACAGTGGGCTTTAAGTATACTCAGGGCTCGGAACTAGCACTTGCCCGCTTGCCCGGGGCAAGTAAAATTGCATGTTGGGCAAGTAAAAACTCAAAATGTAAAAATTTACTTGCCCAATTGGGCAAGCAAAATTTTGAACATTTTTATCATGAAATGAGCAAGACATGTCCAAATATCTAATACCAAAAACAAACAAAATAGTCTAAAACTATGTGTTCAGTTTATTAACTTTTCATCATTATTTTGTTCATTGTACTTCATTTATGACTATTTAAATTCATAAAGCACACCTTTTGCTATAAAAAAGGCTGTATTTGGTTAAATTTAGGGGGAATGATTTTTAATGTTTTTATTGTTTATTTTCGGGCAAATAAAAATCTAAAAGTTGGAAACAAAGTTAGTGTGGAGCCCTGGTATAATAGTAACAAAACAAACAATTGGCCATTTTGTACATTTGCCAGATCAAAAAATATGCCCATACTTGTTTTCACTTGTATACGCCTATCTCTGTATTGACAGCATAAATTAAATACCCCCAAATTCTGCAGGTCTATAGGCCTACTTGATCCAAATTTACAGCATTTTACATTCACTACATCTTACATGTTTCCAGATTCTGTTCCAAGAAGATCACTACATGAGTGTATAGCTAGATTCCCAATTACGTCTCACCACACAAGTGGTAATTTTTGGAATGCTTTTGAATCATTTTTTGATAAATTTCAAATTTGTTTGCAACACAGTACAGAACACCTAGAGCATTGTGAAGATTAAAAACAGCTGACTCTGACAGCCTTGAATACTTGATGCATGACCTTCCTAATTCTTGTATGTTACTACACAAGTCAAACAATGGGACAGGACTAGAGTTTAAACAAAAGTCAATATTACAAGATATCACAACACAAGTGTGTACAACTCTCAGGTGACTCACCTTGTGTTATCAGTCTCTACACTCCCTTATCACTTCTTACCAACCCTGGCCTTGGATTTCTATGTTCCTAGCAGTCCTCAAAGGTAATGCTGCAAGTAAGAGGCCTGATCGGATCGAAGATCGGATCGACAAATTACGGCATCTGATCGGAATCGGATCGGATCGGATCGGATAAATTTTCAGTACAAAAAAAATACATGTGGGACGGGCGAATTCACCGTCATTTCCATAAAAAAATGTTTCTGGGTACCGCTATATATTCATATAATTAGCCCCCAAGATGGGTCCATCAGATCTCATTCCGTACGTCTAGACACGCTCGAAAACCAGCGGACATTGCAAGCAAACCCTGCACACGGGAATATGTCAGAGACACTCACGACACGGCACGAGACCTGAGACAGTTTGTTTGTAAAAATGTTGGGGATATATGTACTTGAACACAGTTAAATTTATTGGTTACTTTCACTCTCAACAGAAGTTTTAGAATGGATTATGCAAAGTTACAAATAATTAATTTCAACAAAAAATACA
>JZLH01S0529070.1:0-13788 GCA_001188425.1 Eucidaris tribuloides
GAAAAAAAATGCAGTGTAAAACAATCATTAAGTGCTTTCAAAAAGTGAAAATCATTGAGAGACCATTCCAGCTTTTCTTCATAGACTGCTGTGTTGCAGAATTTCCTATCGCCCGATATAAAATTAATGTGCCAATTTGTATCTGCACATATTGTACTAGTGACAGCATAACTGTCCAAACTTTTGTGTTCTAGTGTATTTATTTGTCCATTCAAACAATGTCAGATATATCAGATAGCTAAGTTTGACAATTTTTTAAACGGGTCTTCTACAATGTTATATAGTGTCTTTAAGTATATAATAAGTAAATATTTCAAACTAACATACGTGTAACAGACATAACTATGGTAGAACGGACAGGACAGAGGGTAAGAAAAAAGAAGAAAAAAAAGAGGGAAGAGTCAAATTGGGTACAACAGTGACCCCAAATTAATAGAACATTTCATTATTCAATAAATACTGTTTGTACAAGTATGTGAATTGTTTGACAGTTTTACACTGTTTCAGTGGCACATTTTGTAACAGTATCAGATTAGCATCACCCCTAAAGCTACATTTTATTTGAGTAAGACAGTAGGTATGTGATCTGACAAAATCAGTTGAGCGCATTGTGTAGTAAAGAGAGAACAATTGATTTGATGCAGGGCAGAAAATAAAATTGTATTTTTGGGGGCTACTTTCAAGCCTGATATAGTGATTTAAATAGTTTATTATACATTCAACCCTATGAGGAAAATTGCGGCTGTTTTGTGATTTTAAGGGACTATATTGTTAATTTGGAGGGGGGGGGGGCTAAATCGCCCTCAGCCCCTGTGTATTTCCTACATGTACATTTGATGAATTGTATACACTGATGATATTTTGCAATGAAATTGACGATGATGTAGACTATCAAGTGTCACCATATGGCCGGTTTCATCTAAATTGTTCTCTCTGACTGGGAAAATGCAAAGTGATATCCACATACCGTAATCATTCTGTTTCAAGGGATAGAACAGATGGGGGATAACAATCTTAACATGGTCTGAAGTCAGTTGTTCATTGTTGTTGCTAGTTTGAGGAATAACTGCTGAGTCATTCGGATCTGTTTACTTGTTGTATTAGGGAATCAAGGCTTTATACAATATACAGTGTACCTCAAAAAAAATACCCTTATCATCATAGTATGAATGGTAGGCTTATGTGTATTAAGGATTAACTGTAGACAAAAATGTTATGAATTTTGAGGTTTTTGTATTGTTTTCTTCTCATCTTGGTCCAGAACTACCCCTTAATTCTAAATATGTCAAGTGAGGTATTTCAAAGTGCAAAATGATCAGACGTACTTCAAATAATTATGTTAAAACTTTATAAGGCAAGCATTTACACTGTATTAAAAAGCAATCATGTCAAAACAACAAATTTTAACAAGTCACTGATATTATTTCCATATTGGTACTAAATTTCAGGGACTGGGAATATTTTTAAATGACCAGTTTCCAAAAATTGTTTAGAGGTTAATTCCGGGTTAAAGATTGTGTCAGGGATGTGCAAGTCCATTACTTCCCTTCATTATCAATACCAAAAGGTAGTTTAGTACTTGCAAATGGTGTGTTGAAAGTTTGAGATCCATACGTCATGAATTTGTTGTTTTATGAGAAAAACTAATAACGACATGTTACCATGTTACATGTTACTTTCCGTGAGTTTCAATTTTGCTCAAACTGCGAATCACGGTTTTTGTGTAACGTCGCAAGACCGGTGGAGCGCTCTGATTGGTTAAACGGCTAACCTCCGCATGACCGTTGGCTAACGGCTGATCGGACAATTTTGGAACGGCACGTGCACGTTTGACGTCGCAGATTTTTTGAAAATGCTTCTGAGTCATTTGAAAAAGGATGAAGTTTGACCGTCCAGATTTTCACCAAAACTGAATATTTTACCCCAAGTCTCTATGAGAGGTGTTTATTTATATTAATCTTCACATTGGATATGATTTCAGCTGATTTCATTCATTTAGATGTTTTTTGACATGCAAATGAATGACACAATCTTTAACTGAAAATTGGTTTTCATGAATGGTAAACAGGTTTTGGAAGTACAGCTGTACTCACAGGAAAAAAAAATATCAATATGATGTAGATAATTAGAAAGAACAAGGGAGCAGGTAAGTAGATCATGATTATAATTGATTTTATTATCTTCCTTTGCTTTGATTTGTGCTTTCTCTCATGTTCTTACCAACAGCTGGATAGGCTTGATGAACTTTCATGTATTCATGTGGCTGGGACTAAGGGCAAAGGGTCCGTGTGCGCCTTCACAGAAAGCATTCTTCGATCGTGTGGCTTCAAAACTGGGTTCTTCAGGTAAGTTGAGTACCATGCTGGAGGTTATACTTGGGATATCACCTGGTTTTGGTCAGTTTGGATTTGGGTTGAGTTGTGTTGGATTGTTGAACCCGGGCTGGGGTTTATGGAGAATGCGTGTTGTCAAACTGTTTTCAACGGATTAATGAAACATTGGGCAAGGATGAAATGAGATTTTATTACCACTGTCTTTCGTGCACAAAATGACATAAAGTTATAATTTGTTTTGTACAATAAGTTTGGAATCTGACTTTAGGCCAGAACAACTACATGCACAAAACCTTCAAGTGACTTACATATACTGTACATTCACTTTGAATTGACTTTCAGTCATTGTAGCAAGAGGGGTGGCATTCTTTGCTAAACAAATAAAGAAAGATATTAGTTTTATCTTGTATAAGAGAGCTACATACAGAATGTTTGAATAAATGTCTCATGAACTTTTGTTGGTGGACTTGTTCAGATAAGAACATGTCTATGCATATCTACTGATCAAATAAGTGGGAATTGTTCTTTAGTGGTAGAAAAAAAAAACCCAGATAATTATCAGTCAAGGTCATTGGCATGAAGAATAGAGATATCCGTTAGACGTAGATCACTCACTTCATTTTTTTTGTACCAAATTGAAAATCATTGAAAATGTGATAATAATGTACTGCACACTACATGTGTGTGATAGTGCTACTAATTTCTGATGTGTGTTTATTATTATACACAGCAGTTTCCTGAAAATAGCTTTCACAAATTCTCACGACTTGATCGTCGGTATTCACATGCACCTTCTATTGGGTCCAACGGACAGGCCGAAATCTGGAATGCATCATGAAGCCTAGCTTACATTTAATGTAAACAATACATGCCGCGTATTTCCTTTGCAATATTTAGACCATTTTCATTGAATTCTTCCTCTGCTTTTGCTGTGGCTTTCAATTGTGAAGCATCAGACTGCTATTCACACACTGCCAAACTTAAAGATTTGGAGAAATACCCGTGGATGAAAGACAAAGTGGGTGAAATGGCCACGCAACAAAGCAGCGGCAGAATTGATGTCGACCACAAAGTTAGAAATTGGCCTGTCCTCTGGACCCGATACGTGGCGCACCATGTTGTGTATTAATACCGAGAATTACAGTTTGTTATTTGGCAGTCGGTTTTTGAGGATGGAGAATCGTTTGGAAACAACACTGTTCTTGACTCAAAATGAAGCTTTATTAACCTTTCAGTACCATAGCAATGGAAACTCCATGGACTTTGCTGGAATGTTCTAAGTGTGATAATGAGGAGGTCAATTTCTCTTGCAGCTAAGCCTGGTGTATTTAGTTAGAAAGTAATGACGAGTCCCCATAGGAAAAACAAACATTCCAGTTGTTGAAGGACATACCAATGTGATATGGGTTTAAATAGTAAGATAACAAAATTAATCGACCTCAACCAAGGTCATGTTGTAGGCTGTTTGGGTTGAAAATGACCCATGTCCTTGATTGCAAAGATTACACATGTTTTGGAGTACCTGTAGATAAGCAGTAATGTTTGTCATGGTGTGTATGGCCAACTTAGAGTTAATTTGTTTTTGATGAGACGAGTAATATTTCAGAGATGCCAACCGTTACGGATTCTCCGTATTTGTTCCGCTTTTATTGCCCTTGTTACGGCATTACGGTAAATAACCAAAATGTTACGGAAAACCAAAAATCAACACACGTGTGTGACTCTGGCAATGAGTGCATGATCTCAGCTCAATGCGTGCGCCATCAAGCCATTGAGCTTCTATAGATCAGAGCGCACACACATTTGGATCACTGATTGAGCGATACCTGAACCCGCTGTGGCCGTGGCAGTACTGTGGTACATGCAGTGCACTAGAGCGCACGCACGCAATCACTGTATATGCAAGTGCGACGCGCGTGCAGTGTGACGAATTCATGTGTATTACATGTACTTACTGAAAGTGAAGTCGGACTGTGATTCGATATTCGACCTTTCATATTTTTTTTTGACCATCATGGCTCCGAAATCTGGAGCTCAAGTTTGATCAAACAAACATTTAAAACATGTTTGCGAATTATAATGATGGTCATTTTTCGACCTGAGGCTGAGCAAGAAGGACAACTTTACCATTGCACGCGATGTACAGCTCCCAGCAGACTTCTCAACGGGCGACGGGCCACGAGCCACTGGCGGCCACGGGGGAGTTCAGGCCGGACATTACCTTACGCAGCGATCGTCAGAAGCTTCAAAAACATGAAGAAATGTGACTCCTTTCACTACTTGTGTGCAACAACGAAGTCATCTATCAATAATAAGAACAAAGGCCTTCAAACTTTAAAGGTATGGCGCTAATGGCGATGATGTATTATGCTGTTGTTAAGCCCAAAAAGTCTTAGTCCCACATACAGTGATTGATGTTGGGTAATGAAAAATCTCAACATCGACTGGAACTCGAAGAGTCAACGGAGCAGAGAGTGGACACACTGGCTGAGATACGCAAACGCCAAATAGAAATAGTGAACAACATGGTTAGTACAGTTCAAATGTTTGGGACAAAGCAGAGTAAGTGAAGACCAACATTTCCAACATCAAATGTTGGGAGGTGTGTGTATGTTTGTTAAAATGTTGCTGCGCCGGCATGTGTTCCTGAGAGACCCACGTTTGTTCCTGACAAATGTGGTCAATGTTCCTGGCAACCATCCTTTGGGGTTGGCATCTCTGATATTTGTACAAGTTCTAGAGGACATTATGCAGTCTGTCTTACAGAAAGCCACTGGTTTCTTAATGGAGGTTGATTATTTGATTAAAGTACATGTAGGCAACTCTCATAAACTTCCGTGTATTTTGTGTTTAAGTTAAGATTGTTATTGGAGCATGTATTAGGTTATAACAAATCTCAATCAAAATTTCAGTTGTGAAATCCACAAACATAATAATGAAATATGAGGACCTTTATTTTTTCCTTGAATATATATATATATATTTTTGGGGGGTTGGGGTTGGGGTTGGGGAGGGGTAGATGTTCATAAGCACATTTGAACTTTAACACCCAACATAAATCTTGCTGTCAGCAAATTTGTAAAAATTTTTTGCCAAATTGTGATTATCTACACGCTATTTTCTTTCTCGTCTTTGTCCTCTTCTTCCTCTTCCTCTTCCTCTGCCCCCTCCTCCTCCTCCCCTCTTTCTCTTCCCTGTTTGGCTCATCAGATAATTGGTTCAAACATTTCACACAAATTTGGTATGGCACTCCCATTAGAAATGTTCTTATTAACACTGTCTGTATATGAATAGTTAGGCATTTATAATTTAAGTATATGGGCAATTCCGTGAATTATTGGACAAATCACAAATTATATAAATTGGTCTATCTCGAATCATATTACATTTTAATGGTTTGAATGGGTATGAATCATGAAGAAACAATGGGGGCCATCATTTCTACTCTAAATTTTACGTCTTCAACAGCACCCTCTAGGAGAATCAGAACCATACATGAAATACCACATGTGGGACTAGTGTGACTAAATCTCAGTTTTATGAAAAACTATCATTTATTCTGCAGTTTTTTCATTGCCAATAGCCTCTTCTCATTGTTTTGAAAGTAATAAAGCCCCACATATGTATACTAAATCTGTAAAAGACATGAATAAACGCAAATTTGTGTGGATGGACAAAATGTAACGTAACTAACCGTAACGTAACTAACCATGTTTTTGATGTTGTAGTTATAAATGAAAAGATTTTTATCAATAAGTTATATATCAAATGACTTATCAAGATGCCAGAAATATTGAAAACAGGTTGAGGAAACTTTGAGGACAAAGACTTGTCATTTATTTCCAAGTCCTCTTTACGTAACGTAACTAACCATAATTAAAGTTCTTGTAATTACCCACTGAAACATGTCTCATGATTTTGCTTGATGTTGTGAAGTAGGGGCCAGTCTAGAGAATTGACAGTACCAAAACAGATAAATAATATGAAAGCATATTCACGTAAGAGCCAAATGTTGAGTAAAATTTGTCATAAAGTGTAACGTAACTAATCACGGAATTGCCCATATATGTTATGTAAGCATACTAGCAAGAATTAGACACGTCATGTTATTTTCTTGTTTCCTTTTAACTTATATTTTACTACATAGTTCTCCTCATCTGGTTGAAGTCCGAGAGAGGATACGTATCAATGGCCAGCCGATATCAAAGGGAGATTTTGCCGACTATTTCTTCACAGTATTCAACCGCCTGGATTCGTCCAAGGATCAATTTGAGGGCAAGATGCCGGCTTACTTCAGGTTTCTGGCAGCGATGGCTTTCCACGTCTTTTTAGAAGAGAAGGTACATGGGTATCAATTTTGTAACCCTTGGGATATGTATCTCAAAATATGAATTTGAAAAAAAAAAACATTAAATATGAAATTCACATAAAAACATACAAATTTTGGCAGGAGTTGAAAAACTGAATTTAAACACTTGCCCTCAGGCATTCAGCTCTTACATTGAAGGTAAATGACATGATTGGGGGTAGTCCACAACTAGGGATCAAACTATTCTGGAATCAAGTAAACCATGCAAGGGTTCTACTGTTAAATGTTTGTAGTGAAAAGTTGACTCATTATAAAATAACTTCCATCAGTATGTCTTGTGACAAATTTGTTTTGTGGCTGTTTATGGGATTAATTTATCTTATGGCACAAGAGAAATAAAGTGCTGGTATGTTCATGCTTGATTCTCGTCAAGTAAACAAATTCAAGATAAATTCTTCCAGCTAGGAAATACTGTAAAACCAGAAATTTTCGCGAGCATAAAACTTTCGCGAATTTCGCAAGGAGTCAAGATTCGCGAAAGTAAAATGCACACGAAAGCTTGTGTATACACAACTTTTTTTTTTAATGCCAGTACAAGACCGTGTACTATAGAAGTCAAATGACTCGCGAGATAGCGCGCGGTCACTTACAACGGTCGCAATGCACTTCTACATTTGATAGAACGGAATTTCAGAAGCACTGAAACAAATATGTTCTATAAATTGTTGTGATAATTAATTAATAAAACACTTTCCTTCTTCCTACCAAATTTTGCTTTTTTCATGGTCGATGATTCGTGAAAGTTTCATGCATGCGAAATGGCCGTCGGCTTGTATTCGCGAAAGTTTCGTGTCGCGAAAGTATAGTGTTTTACAGTACACACCAGCTGGTGTATGTTTGGTATATCTTTCAACCAGTTGGGTACGGGAGACATATTTTTCTCCCAATCATGTCACTGCTCTTTAATATGAAGTTTTAATCAAACTTTTCTAAATCCGTTTCCATTCACAGGTTGATGTTGCTGTTATAGAAGTTGGCATTGGAGGAGAGTATGACTGCACAAATATAATAAGGTAAATCAGCATGATATTTCACAATGTCTTGCTAAGTCACATTCACTGATTACTTTTAGAAGAATCGGTAGGTTGCTGCCCCCTTCCGTCCAGTATCTCAGTCACCATTCTATTCATCTTATACAGGAATACTGGGTTTTGGTTCGGGTTCTCCCTGTGTGGTGAATTGTATGATTTCATTGTAACTCAGACCGATATTTCGTTCTTAACACACACTTGCAAAAGCAGTCTTTTGGCTGATTATAAATTCTTGTGTATAGATATTTAAAAACAGTACACTGTTTTTAAATATCTATACACAAGAATTTATACACAAGCTTTTAAAGTAAAATCCCACTTAATGTGGTTTTTTTTTCGATTGGATTGATCTATATGACCTATATCATCTATTAACACCCTGAATTTTGCATGCTCCAAAGCACTTCCATATTTAACAAATCAATGAAAAATTAAATATCTGCTTGCTGACTTTTTTTTAAAATCATGATATGTGATTAAACATTTTTGCAGAGGTTTGATGTTGTTTTTTCCTCGCAGGCGTGATAACATCATACTAAATGAAAGGTGGATGAAAATATTGTGAGCTTGACCAAAACTGTTAACTGGCTTTAAACAATTTTTCTTGTAATGAAAATCTTGTCATTTTTTCTAGAAAACCTGCCGTTGTCGGCATAACCTCTCTAGGCATGGATCACATCAGTATACTAGGGGACACTCTGGACAAAATTGCCTGGCAAAAAGCTGGTATCATTAAGGTGAGTAAAGGAGAGGGATACCTCCCATATCACAACTTCGTCGGTTATCTGGCAGAAGGGCCTTTACAGTAAATTTTTTCTAATTTGATAGATATTGCCTTATTTGATATTTGTACTTAACAGACTGAAATTAGGATCTAAAAATATCACATTACTTTGATTTCATGTGAAAAAGGCCAATGGTTTTCAAGTTACAGACAATTTAGTGTTAAAGCCCTTCTGTCGGGAACATATACTAGGGCCCTTCTGCCGGACAGTCGTTGAGTTAATCTTTACCAAGTCCTGTATCACCTAAAGTTGCTCCTTGCTTATATTTTCACAGGGTGTGGATATTATTCAGTTTATCTGAATATAAATTTGTTGCACACACATTTGATATTGTTGGATTCCCAAAAGGACATCTTCCACTTAAGGAATATTATGGAAATAATATCTTATACGATGTGATAAGGTATAGAACAGTCAAATGCTTGTGTTTGACATTTCATAAAAGTAGGATGGAGTTGGTGATGCAGTTTTCCAAAATCAAAATCAAGGGGCACCTTGTTGTACAGTGTCATGACTATAGTTCATGTCATACATAAATCCATAAAAGCAAGCGCATTTATACTATTAACGTGCAATGTATCCACCATGATTGAACTATGGGGCATTAAGCATCTTTCAAAGTGTAATATCAAATTTATAGCTATAACTTCTCATGGAAAGGAATTTGCTATTTGTGGTGCAAAATTGCACCGACATCCGATTTCTGCCCTAAATACCTTATTTTCTTACTTTTTTGTCAAAAATACCCTTTGCAATGGGTTTGATATTTGTTTGGAGTTAAGTAGTCTTTACAGGTTGTTGCTGAGAGTACTGTAACTACCATTATCACCTGTTTGTGAAGGGAAATTCCTTTCAGCGGATTTCCACTTTTTCACCAATCTTAGAATTCCCCCCCCCCCCCATATTCCATTTGTTACCGTTTACTTCAGGGTTATTACTCCAGACACCACTTATAAATATCCTACTTTCCTCTGACTTTGGTGGATTGAATCCTACTTTTTGAATGATTTTGCTCCTATTTTTCCCCTACTTTTGCAACCAAGAAAAGTTGAAGGCCTGAGTTAGTTGTCTTCTAAGGTATATCGCTCATCTGCGTGTGCTTTGTAGTTTGTCAACAGCAGTAATATCAAAGAAGAAGACAATACAAGCACGTAGTATTCCAAATAAGCTTCTTTAACCCTGCCTGACAAGGGTCATACACCTGGTAAACCTTCATAATAAAATGCAAGCATTAATTGTACCAGACTTGTATTTTTTGTGCCCTACAGACTGGTCGACCTGCCTACACCGTACCCCAACCTGAGGAATCCATTCAAGTCATACTAAACAGGGCCAGGGAAAAGAAGGTAAGTTGACCACAGGGATTTATACTGATCCCCTACCCCTTTGTACAAGAGAGTCAAGAGATTTCTCAGCACTGAGTAGTTACTTCACAAAACATTCCACTGATGTCACTTCTAAAGGATAAGTCATAAAATAAAGAGTTGAATTCCAAACTCAGATAACTCCATTTTAGTCAAACCTTGGAAAAATCTTCTTTTTAATTTTTTTTTTCCATATTTACAGTTTTCTCTACTGTGAAGTTATGACAGCACAAAATCTATATGTAGTTCAGGTTCAAGTTCAATTTATTAGATTCCATTCAAATTTACAGAAGAAAAATAAAAAAAATATTCATATTTACATCAAAAACACACATGACATATTAAATACATTAAGTTACAAACAGTAAGTAAGTGACATATACAAGATCATAACTTCGGTACACAATGCAAAAATATATAAATGGAATCACGGTAACTGTAAAAAAACCAGTAGAGGTTCTGTCAGGACAGTTACCCTAATTTTACCCCCCAAAAATCAGAAAATCTGCATGTACGAGAAAAGACATAATAGTATTGTGAACATAAAATTACTTTTTGAAAAAAATCTACAATAACTCTTTTTGATGTATTAATTTGAAAATTCAAAATCAAATTATAAAGGAAAACATATGTGACTCAATTATTCAGATCTCCCAGATACCATTAAAAAAAACTACTAGTAAGACTAAATTAGGTGATTAATTCATGGTAATGCTTTTTGTACCACAGGCCTCGCTAGAAGTGACCCCCAGTCTGATGGCCTATAACTTCCTGGGTCATGACGTGACCTTGGGCCTGGCTGGGGCCCACCAGCATCAGAACGCAGCCCTGGCCCTGCAGCTGGCCCGGCGATGGGTGACGGAGGCCCACCCAGGCATGTTTGTCTTTGATGGTAAGTCGCAAAAATAAGAAATTTTGTTTTTCATACAGTAAAGTAGATATTCTAAGCTTTAAAATTTGTCTAGGATGGACAAAGCAAACCCATTTAAAATCCCGATCACAAATCTGGACTGTGACCAAAGCCATCATTGGGAAAGTAGAGAAAATAGACTGCAAAGAAAGTGCTCGTTCATGCAAGATGGGAGGCCTTGGCTACTGTATCGTAGAAAACTCTGTAAACCTAGTCAGTTTCCAAAAGAGAACTGTGAACTGGACAATCCTTTTTTGTTGTTTCAGTCACTCTTAATGAATAGTTCACAAACATAGCTTTGTGGTGATACCAAAATTATTACAGGGGGCATGAAGATGTTGGATGACAAGCAATTATAGTATAGGGTTGTATTATGGTAAATCTTGCGATGTGAAGATCGAACTCGGCAAAATTTCAAGTTCCTGCAAAAACATGGTCAAAGTTGATTCCAAGAAAAATAAGACTTTTGAATCACTTCTGGCCCTTAAATTTTGTTAGATGAAAGATAAGTGCATGTCCAAATTTTCCAACACAACTCAAGTACAGTGAATCCTGTCTATAGTAGCCACCCAAGCGAAACAAAACATGTGGCCTTTACAGACAGATGGCTGATATAGACAGGTTCTTTAACACATTATGTCTCCAAGGGACTCATTTCAGTGGCCACTATAGACAGGTTGGGTGCTATAGAGAGGTGGCTGCTAAGACAGGTTTGACTGCATTACCTCATTCACACGAAAACTACCTTTGCGACTTATTGTTCGTTTTGTGTTGACAGGTCACATGTAAGGTTTGTCTATACAGAACAACAGGGGAATTGTAATTTTTCACCATTTAAAACCGAAGTTTAGTTTTGGGAATTTTTGTTGTTTGAAAGCTTTATGCCCCAAAGTCATAACCCTGCAATAATAGATCTTGAATGTCTTTAGTTTTTTTTTTAATTTATGTATATTATAATAACATATCAACTATATTAACTATATTTTAGATTATAGCATCCAAAGGGTAAAAGGCTTTAAGTTACATGTGTTATACCTCATCTGAAAGAGCAGACTTTGCTATTTTAGGTGAGTATAGCTCATATAACCTTTTTAACCTTGGATGCTATACTGTAAAGTATAGCTGAAATTCGGGTCCCCCCCCCCCCCGGACATTTTCATTAATTAATTTAAAAAACAAAGAAATAAAAGAAGTTATATGAGTTGTACTCATCTGAAGAGCAGAGCCTGTTCTTTCAATGAGGTATGACACATACAACCTTAAAGCGCTTTTAACCCTTTGGATGCTATGATATAAAATATAGTCGAAAATCTGGGGGTCCCCCCCGCCCCGAGATTTTTCATTAACTAATTAAAAAAAAAACTAAAGACATTCAGAATCTATTATTGCAGGTTATGACTTTGGGGCATAAAGCTTTCAAATAACAAAAATCCGCAAACTAAACTTGGGCTTTAACAAATTGTTTACTGCTTTTCATTTGTGTTGTTATTGTTGATATAGGTCAGGATGAACCTAGAAACAAACACCCCAAGATGGCCGACACTCCGTGCGCCACGGATGAAGTATTATCGGGAGGAGATGTACCGGAGGCAGAGGCTTTTGCCGTACCACCGGAGTTTATTCGAGGTACTTGCAGCTGTAACCAACCAGCCAAACTTAGGTCTGGGCTAATGCTGGGTCTCACGGGAGGAATTTGGCTTGGAGATTGGACTGGGCAATCTGTCTTATATGTTTCCAGTCTGTAACTCGACTCGGGTGTTCGGAGTTCAGGGAAATTTGATCAAAGAAAGGCCTCATAAAATCATCTCGGTAATGTTTACATGTGGTGTCAAAGGAAGACTAAACATGTCCTGCCTGCCATGAATCTAACCTCCAAATGTCCCCGGAATGTCCCCAAAGACCCATGCTGCCTGGTTTACTATTTCTAGATGAATAACTGGGATTTCTTTTCCTCAAACGCTGCCCACATTTTTATGCCCCCGCCGACGAAGTCTTGACGGGGCATTAAGCGTTGCACCTGTCCGTCCGTCCGTCCCCTAGTTGGTTTCCGCACGATAATTTCAAAAATATTTGAAGGACTTTGAAAATTTTTGGTGTGTAGGTAGATCATACCAAAATACAGGTCAAGTTCGAATTCGGAGTCCGCAGGTCAAAGGTCACAGCTCATTATATATGTGAATTGGTTTCCGCACGATGATTTCAAAAATATTTGACGGATTTTGAAAATTTTTGGTGTGTAGGTAGAACACACTAAAATACAGGTCAAGTTCGAATTTGGAGTCCACTGGTCAAAGGTCACAGCTCATTTTATATGCGAATTGGTTTCCGCACGATAACTTTAAAAATATTTAGCCGATTTTGAAAATTTTTGGTGTGTAGGTAGATCATACTAAAATACAGGTTAAGTTCAAATTCGGAATCTGCAGGTCAAAGGTCAAAGGTCAAAGGTCACAGCTCATTTTATATGCAAATTGGTTTCCGCACGATAACTTCAAAAATATTTGACGGATTTTGACAATTTTTGGTGTGTAGGTATAGAACACACTAACATACAGGTTAAGTTTGAATTTGGAGTGTGCAGGTCAAAGGTCAAAGGTCACAGCTCATGCAAATTGGTTTCCACATGATTACTCAATAAGAAATGCTTACTGATTGCGTTAAGCGGGGGCATCCGTGTCCTATGGACACACCAAATTTCTAGTCTATTATCTGCAATGGTGTTTGGTATTTTGACTTCTGGGTTCAACTATTCGGGCCTTGAGCTTTTTCAGCTGTCAAGGTGTATAGGTTCGGTTCAGGGTAAAAGGTCACAATTCTGTGATATCCGGACTGGGAACTGGATCGGGGTCCCACCGTTAGTCTTGGTCTGTCTGGCGTCTGAAAGCAAAATAAAGTCCCGGTGCGGTCGGGTCTGGTCCAGCACAAACTGTTAGGCCAGTAGAAGCTGGTCAAGAAAAAGTTTGAATGTGCCAATTAAATGATTATATTTAGGAGAA
>JZLH01S0529070.1:26841-44471 GCA_001188425.1 Eucidaris tribuloides
AAAACATTGGGAAATACATTTAAAACTGCATACAACACATAAGTATATATTTCCAGTTTTACCGCAAAACAATGTATACACTCTCTATCCTACTTCATATATTAGAAGTACATGTGTGTGCATCTGAAGGAAGTATATCATAGCAGAAACTTAATTCGATTATTTGGTATTACATCAATACATGAAAGGCAAACTTTTCTTTCAAACAAAAAAATGTGATATTTGCTTTGGCTAAAGATCAGTTGCAATTCAACAAAAATAATTTCATAATCCCCACTAATGATGTCAATTATAATCATCCACAACTAAAAAGCTGCACGATCATTGACTGATTTCACAAAATAATCACAACATAACCATTTTAAACCCATGCAACCAAATGGAAGAACTGTAACCATTTCTGTTCACTTCAAATATGCACAGGAAGATTCCACTCTGAAAATAAGGAACACATCAAATGATACACTTTAAAGGCAGTGGATCTCATTTGCAAACATCCCCACAGACCAGGAAAAGATAACCCTTGCCCTTAGGCTATTGATGAAGAGCATGTCTGTGAAATCTGGGAATCAGTGATTGCCTAGAATTTGAAAAATGCAAAAGCAAAACAATAGCCGTTTAGTGTAAGTTCTATGGCGGGAATTTTTTTCTCGCGAGAAAAAATTCAAATCTGAGTCTAACGGTCACTATAATTCCACTAAAACTGAGTTTCTAGCTCCTATATTTTGCTAAAGTTTCCCAGATGGCATTTTTTTCTAACTGCCATTGTATTTACACAATGTTGATTTTTAGGCATGCAAAAGAGATCCCCTGCCTTTAATAATTTACACATTATTAGTGTAACTCCTCTCATTTTGAAAGATGTCTTCCAGTTTAATTTTAAGAGAAACGGAAATGGGTGCAAGTTCACTGATGCAGATAAACAGACTGTTAAAATAAAATGATTTAAATCACACACATTGCACAAGTATCAAATTGATTCATGGGATTTTTCACAAATGCACTCAAAATTAAGTGGGTATGATCTTCGTGAATCTAGTTTAAAAATGTACTTTTGCAACCTTGGAGCTAAAATAAATGACCAAAATTTAGAAAACACCAAAAAAAATCTTTTTTTTTTCTTTGTTCATATTTTTGGAGTTACCAGATTTTGCATTTGGGATACTAATTTTTTTTTTTTTTATTATGATTTTGGTTACCTAACCAGAGGCTACACCCCCCCCCCTCCCCCCGAATAAACAGTTTATTTCATGCACTACAAACACGCATATACTTCGAATACATTTATGATTTATGAAAAAATCCACTTTATCCACTTCCTCAAGGCTGATGAAGGAGACAGTAACAGCAACCAGTATAAGAGTATATATATTACTCAAAAACATTTATATTTCAGTTATACTTGTGTGTTTACTGTTTATTTCCAAATAATATTTCACCTTTTCAAAATGAAGGTAGATACATTCATGAAACAAATCCTGCATATACAGTCAAGCACCTACAAAGAGGTGAGTTGTGTTCTAGTCATCTATACATGAGCAACATATTCGCTTAGACACAATTTCCCCTCAGCATTACATCATTTACCAAGCCAATATTTTCCCAAAAAATGTTTTCACTAAATAAGCAATAAAGAAACAAAAATGAAGAATAAAGCCTGCCTTAATAGTGTACATGCAAATATTGAAATAAATAACACACTTAATATGGAATGTTGTCTGATATTTTGTATAGTCACCATACATCAATGGTATGTTCCAATAAACATGTACAACACATAGACCAGGGATGAGACCATATGGTTCTACAGGGGAGGGCAAACGTTTACAGGATGAGGGGATACACAACCAACGTGAGAACATATTACTTTTACATGACAGATAACTTTGGCAAAAGTTCTTGAATGCATAGTTGATCGGCAGGTGATAAAGATGGAGTCATCTTGGTATACGATTAGGGAGTTAAAACATTTTAGTTTTCAGGAAACAAATATTCTTTCTAAATGCCCAGACAAGCATTTCAATACCCGTTTCCATTTTGGATCTATTTCTACTTAAGCCTCATACATGTATCAAAATACGTATCACAAATAAATGTTTGTCTTGAAATTAACAGATTTGCCATGATTTCTTTAAGGATAATGCTATGCTTTTAATCACTTGGTGGGATTTAATATAAATGTATCAAATCTAGCATCAACTTTGACAAATGCTTTAAAATTAAAGTAATAACGTAAAGGTGCTGGTTTCATAACTGTGCATCAGACCAAATCTTTCTGCAGTAGTGCTGCATTGAAAGTATATCTGACCGCTAATTAATTGTGAAGATCCAAAACCGTTTTGAATTTGTAGGTAGGAGCTAAACATTTGTCAGTTTGCTGCAGAAATGTGGTCACTCTATTCAAGTATTTGCAAAGAGATATTGGTATGATGATAGAGTTCAAGTAATTCCATTGTTATCCAAGTATTTGACCAGTAAACAACAGTTGTGAAGCCAAAATGCACACTAGCATGATGGCACCATTATTCCAGGAAATAACAGTATGTTTTATCAGAAATAGAGCTTCAAATTTTGTTTTTAAGTGAACATTAACCACTTGGGATTCAAACCAATTTTTCAGTAACCAAACTGATACAGCTCAACCCTGAAGACTTTATCCTCAATGGTTAGAGGACTCCCCAGAGGGTATTCCTACCCCACCAGCCACAAATTTATGTTTGCTCACAATGGGATTTCTCGTTCTCTCTGGCACCCATTTATACTCTTGGGTGGAGCGAGGTAAGGCCTAAAAAAAAAATTGTTGTATTGGAGTAACGGCTCACTGAAAAATAGGGTCGGTAGGGTGGTTTTTTTTTTTGGAATGGGCCACTATCAGCGCCCAACGCTTTCACTTTATGAACCATAAGCCTACAATCGGCCAATTCGGAAGCCGCTATTTCTTGCAATAGTTCATCAATGACATCATTCAAGCCAAAGTTGAGGACACTGAAAATAATTTTTGGCCCAAGTGTGCCCGTTTTCTTTACTGCGTAAGATGCCATGTTGAGGTACACAGCTCGATTATCACTAGCTACATGTAGTTAGCGCGGCTAGAGGCTATAGCTAGCGAGGCTCCATATAGAAGCGCACCAAGTGCGTTGTACGCGGGAAAATCGGTGTTCTGTCCGCAACACTTTCGGGTTTTCAATTCGATCGCAAAGTCAGCACGATATGCGATATCGATACTATTGATAGCAATACAAAGAAAGAGAAAAAAATGTAGGGTCTGGGATATTTTTAGGGTTGGGCGGGTTACGCCAATACAATTTTTTTTTTAGGCCTAATGAAGATGAAGTGTCTTACCTAGTCAGCAAACACACTACAGAGAGATTTAGTACTACACATTTTGGAGCACTGGTTTACAGTGTGTTTCACAATGGTGAATCAAATTATATCACCCAGCTTCATGCAGGCACTGGATTTCTAGGTGTATGTAAGCTGACGGTATCTCAGTGATTTTAACTTCGTTGTCGTCATCGTCGTCATCACAGCGTACTCTTATCAGAGCGTAGCCTCCCTTACGGCAGCATGGTATAAACAGATCTGTTTTGAGCCATTTCAGTTGCTTTCTCCATAGAACCAAACGCCTCCCTCACTGTTCTGTGCCCTCTTCATCTTGACCTGCCTCTACTACGCTTTCCAGGAACGTGGGCCACAAGGACTCTTTTTTTTCCATCATGTCTCATTACAACCTATACAGCATGGCCCAAAAAGAATGCTACACATGTGATTGTTAATTTCTTCAAAGTCATTCAAAATATGTCATTGGTAATTATTCCATGGATTAGAGCATTCTTTTTCCAACAAAATGATACCATGATCATTAATTTTGATTGAGGTGTTTGGATCCTAGGGCTATTTTTCTGAGGAAATGTAATTTCCTAAATTTGCTATTTTGTAACCTCCAGCGATCATCAGAACACTGAAATATTCTCACGTTACGGTGTGCCATCGAATAAGGTATGCGGAAACAAAGGGCTGGAATGCCCTCGCTTTGATAAGGAAGACCATACGAGCTGCATCTCCATTGTCATCGCGGTTTGTCTGGTATGGCACGCTGAGCCACAAGAATATCTCGGTGTTCGGATTACCGCCGCTGATTAAAAATTTGCAAATTTGGGAAATGACATTGCCTCGGAAAAATGGCCGCAGGACCCAAACGAATGACTCAAAATCAATGATCCCAGTATCATAATGTTGGAAAAAGAATGTTGTACCCGCTGAAATAAAAAACAATGACATATTGCAGATGATGTTGAAGAAATTAACGATCACAGTTGTAGCATTCTTTCTGGGCCACCCTGTATAGTAGTGAACTTGTCTTCAAATTTAAAATCTGAAAATCCAAACTTCTTGTGAACAATACAGCTCGGGTGCCAAGGTAACATACTGCAACTATGAAGGAGGCTTGACTAAGGACTGCCACAAATGGACGTATCTAGTGGACCCGTTCATTTCTGGGAAATTGCAGTAAAATAGAAATCGACGACACTATCGCTCACATCCTCAAAACACACATTTCATGCCAATGCATGACAGTTTTATAACTCTTCGGTTCAAAGAAATTTATCAATAATCAATTTGACAAACAGTGAGTGGCCTTCCATGGTAAATTTACAGATCTATACATCACGGCCAAACATTCCATGTTCGCAAGCATAGGCCACCGACATCGACATAGTAAATTTCAGATTTTTGGAAGCACTGAGTATATGTACACACATTCTTCACTGATTCAATTTTTAAATAATATCACTGAGTATCATATATTATCACAAATTTTCTACTTTTTAAAATTTTTTTACTATTGCACTTTGATTCCATCTCGAGTCCTGATCGGAAGTGGATGGGCTTCCGTGTTAATGACATATTTGTTCAGCGGTATAAGGTCCGGTTCATCGCTGAATAGCAAAAATAAGTATTTTAACGTCTCCCCCAGAAAGAAACTCTCCATTTTGTCCCTATTTCTGACGTTGTTGGGGTCTTTGACGTTCCCGATGGACGTGTAGCCGCCCCCCGGGACCTTGGTGTGCTTCTCAAAGGCCTGGAAGATCTTCCACGCCCACTCCCGGTAGAAGTCTTCGCCCGTTATCCGGTAGAGGTAGAAGAAGCTCTCCAGGGTCTCGGGTCGGAGGAGGTTGTGGGCGTCGGCCGGCTGATGATGATGGAGAGAGAAAGAAAGAAATCGGCAGAGATGATCAGAGTCAGTGAAAATGAATGTCTGCAGTACAGGTTGAGAATGTCTTTCTACTCAGAATATTCCAGAATATTTTTAGAAGATTTCTCCCCATTTCTCTGCATTTCTTCCCCATTTGATATTTTTAGAAGAGTTTGATGCACCATGCAGTACATGGGGTATTCCGGTGTACGGCATAGTGTAGCGCCCTCTTCTGTTCATCAATAGTATATTTTCTTCAGTCATGATGCTGAGGCTTCACCAGTGCACAAAGGAAAGACATAAACTGACAAAAAGTGGAATGAAAATGATACTGAAGTTATTTTTATGCCCTTTAATGTTGTATAACATCATTTTAAAATACATTTTGCACAAGAAGCGCTTTTGCACATTGAAAAGGACACTGCAAACATAACTTTTACACAGTTTTGAAACTCAGGGTGCAGTGCTGCAAAATGAATAAACAATTCTACAAATAGGGAATTTCTATTTGGTACCCCAGGGTACCATTTATGTCATCAAATGATGCACAATACCCTGTGGTACACAACTGTGTAGCACCCTCTTGCGTCCATCAGAAGTACAGTTGTATAGTAATGGTGCTGGTGTTGGATCAGTGTACAACATACAAACTAAACTGACAGAATGTCAAGTGGAAATGGTGATGAAGTTTCATTCTCTAAACTAAGTCACAGTAATTACTAAATGTAAGACAACCGTTTGATCCTCACCCTAACTTCCAGGTCTTCCTTTGCACCGGGCATCAAATTAAAATAGGTGATTTCTGGGGCCAGGAAGGTGGGCATCTGGGCGTACATCTGGTAGCAGGTGTGGGCTAGTTCCTGGGCCAGTTCAAGGTGAGATTCAGGCATGCCGTTGTGATAGCCCAGGGCTAGGGTGCCGGGGAAGAAGCAGGCCAGTTCATCCTATAAAGATTAAAAAGATATATGGATGAAAAGTCTGATAAATATTGAGTCACTCGGTCAAGTGAAATAATGTGCTTGACAAATTATAAAATGGCGAACTGGACTTACTTGTGAGTGAAGTGCGTATGACACCAACCTTCATGCAAGTACATACTGAGGATTGTGGATTGTGTGAAAACGGGATGTATTGCTAAGCTTCTCTGCATCACTCAATCGTGGACACAATTATTTATCTATTCATGGTTTACTTCAAATCATGAATGGCAGCCAGAAACTGAATTTCATCACAATTTACAAGTATATAATAACTGCATACATTCAAATTTGGAACAATCTATCAAAAGACTTAAGAACATAATGTTAGCCAATGGTACTACCACAATAAATACAAATCATACTTGAAAAAGTATGCAGGTTGCAGACATTGAAACGTTAGTCAATTTCCCTCACAAGTAAGTCCAGTTTCTTCAATTCATAATTCGTCAAGTACACAAATGGATAAAAATTTATTAAGCGTTTGATGTATTCATCCTGTAAACATCAGTGCCTTACATTAATTTGATAGTGTATACATAATGATCTTGAATTGGGGAGGGGACAGTTGGTTAGGGAGGGATAGGGTCGACTGAGGTATATCAACCAATCAAAACAATTTTTGATATTATTTAATCATCACCAACTATGTTCATTTCGGGGTTGTCACATTTCAAGCCTTGTGCTTTGCAAATGCCCCCATTTTCAATATTATTACGATTGATTGCTGTATTACTGTATCCTGTATATACTTCTTTGACAATATTTCATACCCTATTGTATTATTATTGTATATTGCAGATTTGTTGGTATTACACAGGTTTTTTATATTTGGAAATAAAGTCAATTCAATTCAATTCAATTCGATTAAATAATTTATGGAGGAGCGCTGCTCTCAAAATTATATAGCATGAGTGTAAAGATTGATGATGTTATAAGTGTCACATTCTTGAACAAGAAAGGATTAAAATTGAATTCAAAACAAAACCTAGAGTTAACCACACTCATATTTATCTATTTTTGCTAGTTATCATTGTCAGTTTATGTGAGTTATCTGTTGTTGAACAACTTGTCTGAACTGCACGAATACATAATTTTTCATACAAAAAAATAGAATGAAGTTATTTGCAAATTGTCAGAGATAAAGGCAAAATTGACTGATTAATGATTAACTAAATTGATGGGTTGAGTGATTGACTAATTGATGGATTGATTGATTGATTGATTGATTGATTGATTGATTGATTGATTGACCAAATGATTGATTTGATTGATTGACTCACTGATTATTTTATTTTGAGAGAAGGGAGAATATGAGAATATGAAGTCATATGCAAATTGTTACAGATAAAGCCAAATCGATTGATTTAATGATTGATTGATTGATTGATCAACTGATTGACCGATTTGATTGACTGACTGATTATTTCATTTGGGGAGAAGAGACAATTTGAGGAATATGAAGTCATATGCAAATTGTTAGAGATTAAGGCAAAATTGATTGATGATTATTGACTAATTGATTGATTAATTGATGATTGATTGATTGATTGATTGATTGATTGATTGATTGATTGATTGATTGATTGATTGATTGATTGATTGATTGATTGATTGATTGATGACTGACTATCTCATTCTGGGAGAAGCCAGAATATGAGGGGTACACTTACCATTTTAGGTGAAAATCTGTCCTGATGCAGTTCTCCGATAAATGTGAGTTTATTTGGCTCTGAATGTCCCACCAATTTCTTTTTGATACCTTCCACAGCTTCAACATAATCATCATGAAACCTGCAAAAGTAAATACAGACAGCACCAAACAGATATGTAATAACGCAAAGACGGAAACAAAATAAACACAACATAAAAAGTAACTACTCCTTCTTTCAAACTACCATAACTTTTTAAGAACATAAGTTTTAGCAAACTTATTTGGCAGGAATATTTCTACATTTATTGACTGACTTAATGCATGAAAATGTGATTGATCTGTCAAGCCATGCATGAGTGAGCATGTATTAAAGGCAAAAATGTCACTTTTCAAAAGTTACACGGGTCAGTTTGGGGAATTTATGATGCACGATTTTGACAAATTTTGTTTCTGGCGAATGATTAAGCGCTATTTATGTTAATCATCAATTGTTTCACCCCCTTACACCTCCCCTGGCACTTTTCGCATATTTTACGCTTCAATAAAATCAATTTAAAAATTCCCATATTTCTCAATTTGAAAGTTTACTGAAAAAATTGAAATCTGGTATTTTTCAGCAAAATGTATCTTTACATGTTGTACAAACATGAGAGGTTGTAACCATGTCATGGTTGAGTGAGCACACCTTATGAACAAAGCAAAAAGTGCCATTATTTTGGCACAAGAGATGACTCTTGTGACTTTTGAAAAGTGACATTTTTGCCTTTAATGCATGCTCACTTATGCATGGCTTAACGGATCATTCACATTTTCATACAGATGTTAGTCAAGAAGTGTAAGAATACTCCTGCCAAATTATTTTGCTAAAGCTCATTTTGTTAAAAAGTTATGGCTGTTTGAAAAAGGGGATAGTTACTTTTTTGTTGTGTGTAAAATAGAACAATTTAACTGCACTGCAGTTCATGGGTCTGCCTCTGTACCCCCAAGCAAATTTTACATTTATTGTATTCAGTGCTCTTAAATTTCAATGAATTATGCATGTATTTAATTGGCAAACTTGTGACCTTGAACTTGAAGTCCTTCAATTTGTACAAGTTTCTTTACACTTTTGTGTCTTGACTGTGCACCAGCCTACCCACCTATCACCTCAATGGGGTACTGATGGAGTGACGGTGCAAAGATTTACCGAGAGGACAATCATTTTCATACCTTATTATTCCAACTTTTGACATCACTGTATGGATGACACATTTTTCTTGAAATGAAGAAATATTGAACCAAACATGTCCTAGATTTTAGCACAGCAACAAAACATGATCATTCACTGAGGAATCAAATGGTCACATGTATGGTAATGTTATTAATAAGTAAATATTTTTTACATGTGTAACCTTTGCACCCTCGCTTTATGACATGGTTGAACTTGAAGTCCTTCAATTTGTACAAGTTTCTTTACACTTTTGTGTCTTGACTGTGCACCAGCCTACCCACCTATCACCTCAATGGGGTACTGATGGAGTGACGGTGCAAAGATTTACCGAGAGGACAATCATTTTCATACCTTATTATTCCAACTTTTGACATCACTGTATGGATGACACATTTTTCTTGAAATGAAGAAATATTGAACCAAACATGTCCTAGATTTTAGCACAGCAACAAAACATGATCATTCACTGAGGAATCAAATGGTCACATGTATGGTAATGTTATTAATAAGTAAATATTTTTACGTGTGTAACCTTTGCACCCTCGCTTTACGACATGGTCGGTATATTTCCCACTTTTTGTCATATTTCTCGAGCACCGTCCGATATAAAATTGCCTTCTCATGTACACAGTCAATGGGAGAAATTTATATTTCCCGGTTGATTGAGCAAAGAAGATTCTGACCGGGAAATATGCCAACCCTGCTTTACGAGGTCATGTGACCTTGAATCTAAACTTTTTCAACTCGAACTTACCACAAGATTGATTTTGAGTCCCATGTGGTGTTTTCAAGTTATTATGCTGATGAAGTAATGTTGGACACGTAACTGTTCCCGTGATCTTTGACCTTTGAACCTTCCACTCCAAATCTTAACCAATCAACTGTAGTATCATAGTTAAAACTTTCCTAGTAAAAGTTGTATTTTGGTCACACCAACCATTTTAACCTGTCCAAGGGCCTATTGCATGAAACTTACCAGAAAAATTTCTCTGGTTAAACACGAAAACACTGTGGTGAGTATGATTTTACCATTCATGCTACCACACCAAAAAAAACAAATAAACAAACAAACTCTGGTTAACATAACTAGACTTTTTCCTCTGGTTAAATTTTTATGAAACAGGCCCCTTGACTAGTCCCAAGATATCTCAAACCGGGGTCTATGGGAAATGCATGTAAAAGACAATTCAAACAGTCTTCATTGGGTTAATAAGACAAATTTACAAACAAATGCAAAGCATCTCAATATTCACCTCTTTTCTGATTTGCTGGTCTGCAGCCACTGTTTCAGCAGGTACTCGTAGTAGCTGTCGGCCCTGGCCCCCAGGGTTAGTACGGCATGGGGGCGAAAGTTGCCCGAGTTGGCACTGATGAAGATGGGTACTAACCCGTCAACTTTCCCTAAACCATGGAGATGGTTCATAACCTGAAGGACAAAAGAATTCAGATGGGGGAAACGTCTTAACAACCTGGGTTGTGAGAATCTGATATTACGAATATTGAAATCTTGATTGTTGAAACCACACGCCATTTAGCTGTTTGGATAAAGTATGGGACACGAGAAGAGATCTCCCATTAACTAATATGATGCAAGTAAATCAAATCATACATTTGCTGATAATTTTTGTCCTTAAATCGGTTAAGTTTTCACCATCACAAATGAAATGAAAACATAAGTTTTAATCTCAGTTAATTCATAGAATTTTCATTTTATCTATCTACTGGAAAAAATTATTGGACTTGGCCAAAATACAGTATATCTAGTACATCACACAATTATTCATTCAAATGAATCTAGTCTTCCAAGACTCTGCAACAGGTTAAAGGATATGCTTCATATGCTTCAATGAATTCTAATTTCACTGAAAAAATCTGATATAGGGTGAATACCTGCCAACCATGTAACCTACGAATTAGGGACAAAATGGAGTGATAACTTAAAAGATATGGACAGTCTTAAATATCCTACACATTACTTCAGAAAATATTCTCAAAAATAAAAACATATTCTGGCACATGGGCAGAAAATGTGTTTTCTTTTGCAAAAATTAGGGACAGTCCCTATCAAATAGGGATAGCTGGTACATCTGTTGTGGCACTACTACCACATCAAGAAGACTTATGTTGGACAAAATAAAACTGCAGAAAATAAATCCATTTTTGTACCAAGATTACGTAAAGGTTAATCACAAGAAAATTTTGGTAGATTCTCTAGTCATATCTGCATAGATAAATGACATAATTTATGGCATTCTGTCACTTGAGCTCTATGCAAAAGTAGTTACACTGCTCCATAATCCAATGCTTACGGTGCCCCAGATATCTAGGCTGATTACTGTTTACTCAGATACTGAGACTGAAATATCTAGGGCTGTACGAGTGATATGGTACAAATGAAATGATAGAGCAGGTCTTGGCAGGATAATGCATGAATTATAGATAAGTACAGGCTGTATCATGCATAGTACAATGCAAGTCAGATGGGTGGGGGGGGGGGGCGTTCCTCATTCAGGAAAATAAACTGAATCACAGGTTTTATAAGGAATTAGTAAAGTTTGAGTGAACTATTTATAGAGAATATTTTTTGCTAAAATCATACACATTCTGAACAATGTGTACAGGGTACAACTCCAGAAATAAACATTGTAGACGAACTTGACTTGATGACACAAGTGGAATACTCTACCTTGTCGACGGCTTCTTTGTATTTGGGATCTCCGGTGGCGAAGGTCAGATCTCGGAATTCCAGCTGAATCGTGCTGACCTCCGACACCGAGCTGTCAGGCCCCCAGCGGGGGGCATGGGCGTTACCGGTATTCAGATTGACGTCAGAAAAGGGGATGGAGGATTTGCTGTGGAAGCAATTTAATAGGGCATCGCCCAGAGTTTTCTGTCAGAGAAGAAAAAACAAAACAATTTACACTATTGGGTATTTCACAATAATCATTTCATTAATCTTTCATGCCTTGCACACATTTTCAAAAATTTTAATTTGCATAAAATCTTAGTTGGAGCAGTTGACATAATTCTTTCAGAGAAGCACACAGAATCATTTTAGACCTGACATGTTTGACTTGCAAGCACACCAAATTTGTGTTACATATATATATATATGAAAAATACAGTTTGCTTTGCCATAGTTGAAGTCACATAATTTGAATATTGCCTATATTTGTCTCAGTTGAACATCTAAACAGGTTTCCTTTTCTACATTTTCTATTGTATTTTTTTTTAGCCCCATAAGTCATATTTTTTCCATGTTGAATCAGTTTTCTCAACTTTTGTGGAATTGACGGTAGTGAAAATTTGTGCACAAAACCAATGAGTTGTTGTTCATACTCTTACAATCACAGAAACTGGCAGAGCTGTCATCTTAACAATCCCATATTCAAAACACTGATTGAAAATGAGAAAATTCATAAATCTCAAACAATTTTAGCATCTTTTTTATTTTATTTTTTTATTAACACTAGCTGAATGCATATACATGTAGTTGTCAGAATTTCATTTCTCCTTTTCATCTACCACAGAAGACAGTTGTAAACGTAATGCTAAATTCTGGAACAAAACATAGCTAGTTAGCCACGGAAATTTCATCTATAAACCAGTGACCTATTGTAAACAAACACTTGCAGAAGCCCCAAAATAACGATAATCACAAATACCTAATTTAAAAAGCTTGATTACATGTCCTACTCAGTTTACCAGACTAATATCCCATCTCATGCATAAAGATTTGCTATGCTGAGTACATTACTCACAGCTTTATCTAGGAACAATGTTGTCACCAGTCATGTGGTATGTACTCAACATATTCCCTGGCACTGTGACAGTTGATCATTCTATTAGACTAATATCCCATCTCACAGATAAAAATCTACCACGCTCTGTACATTACTCACAGCTTTATCCAGGAACATGTTGTCACCAGTCATGTGGTATGTACTCAACATACTCCCCAGCACCCTGATAGTGGTTTCGAACAGGTTAACGTCACGGTTGGGTCTCACGCTCATCTGGGCTATGTGATCTCTGGCCTCATCAAACTCTAAAGAATGAAAGCAGAAAACAAAGATATGGTCAAGTTAAAAAACATAAATAAATAAACAAGGCAACAGCCAAAATGTGTCTTGCCCAGTTTCGTGTACATAGAAACGTGCTCAAAAAACTTAACATTGGGCTTAAAAAGGTCATTGACCTCTACTGGTGACCACTGACCTTTTCATGACCTTCAGCTCCATATGAGACATCTATCACCCAAATTTGGTCACAATTGGGCACATGGGGGCAAAGTAAGGGGCCATAAAAGAAACTTGCTCAAAAAAATTAACCTTGGGCTCAAAAAGGTAATTGACCCCTGTCAGTGACCTTTGACGTTTTGGTGACCTTCAGCTCCATATGAGACATCTACCACTTAAGTTTGGTCACAATCAGGTAAATGGGGGCATAGTTATGGGCCATAATAAAAACTTGCTAAAAAAATTAACATTGGGCTCAAAAATGTTGTTGACCCTGCCATTGACCTTTGACCTTTTGGTGACCTTCAGCTCCATATGAGACATCTACCACCCAAATTTAGTCACAATTTTGCAAACAGGGGCAAAGTTATGGGCCATAATAGTAACTTGCTCCAAAAACAAAAGACTAAGTACGAGTTAACTCGTGTTGGGGTCTATGGAAAATGTGTGTTATAGTGAAATCAAATCGTCTCCAACAGGTTAACATTAGATTCAAAAAGGTTGCTGACCCCTGCCAGTGACCTTTGACCTTGTGGTGACCTTCACAAACTTCAAAATTTAAAAGTCTGTATGACCAATCTTCCATCTAAGTTTGATTGAAATTGGAGCATTTAGCATAGAGTTATTTAAGTTTTTGTAAGCATAATAGACAGATGGACGGACGGACAGACGCCAAAGTGATCCCTTAGTCTCCCTCCACCTCGGAGGGCTCGACAATAAACTAGAGCAGTTTGACTACATCACAATGGGTCATGTCAATGGGTATGCCTCTGCACTCCTGACCCAATTACAAATTTGTTGTTAATCATCACCTTGCACTTAAAGATTGGGTTCAGGATTTGTAAGACCATCACTTCCTTTCATTACCATTACCAAACAGTAGTTAAGTACTTACAAATGGTGTGTTGAAAGTTTGAGATCCATATGTCACAAACTTGTTTTATGAGAAAAACTAATAACAGTATGCTACACCGACTGTACTACAATATTGTTCTTTCTGTGAGTTTAAATTTTGCTCAAATTGCAGAACAAGGTTACCTGTACGTTCGCATAACCAGTTTGTACATTGATATGGTCAAGTGGCTGAACTTTGCGTGACTTTCGGCTAACAGCTGATCGGACAAATTTGGAACTACATGTAACATAACAGCCCATGTATGTTCTGTCGCTTTGCAAATTTTAAAGTTTTCACCCAAACTACATATTCTACCCAAAGGTTCTATGACAGGTGTTTATTTATACTAATCTTCTGATTGTGAATGATTTAAGCTGAATTCATTCATTTTGCCATTTTGGGGTGTGAAAATCCTGCACCCAAGTTTTAACCCTAAAATTTGCATAATTAATTCATATTAATTAAAGACTTATTTTTTTCCCCCAAAAATTACCAGACAAACTTAGAGTTTATGTTGAAAAGAACCTGCATGCCAAATTTCAGCGCAGTCGCGCGCTCCACGGCCGAGATCAGAAGGGGGGGGGGGGGGGCAGTCGATGGCCCTCCCCCCCCCGACGTCCTCAACACCTCCGAAATACCCAGTCCTTTTAGGGTTAAATTTCAATGCCTTATGCACACATGTGCCCAATCATATCAACTGTTCTTAAGTTATCGCAGCAAAAAGGTGAAATCATATAAGGCCTAGATTTAGCCTGTCTGTTGCTGAATTACGCATTGACAGTCAGGGGGCTTTGAATATTAATTAGCAAAACTTTCAGTGCTATGAAACTAGAATAGGTACTGTAATTCATAATGGACTTAAACATATTAAATTTCTTATTTTTCTGATTCGAAAAATGGTTTTTCACAAATGATTTGTAACATAACCAGAATTTTGGGAAACAATTTTTGAATACCATCCCCCCCCCCCAAAAAATAGAAGCAATTACTCCAAATTAATATATTGGAATCTGATACCATTTACTCTACTTCCTAAATGAGTAATTCATTGCATGTCCAGCAAAAGCCTATGTTCCCGGCAAAAGAGCCTTAACAATAAAGTTTCTATAAATTGGGAAATATTGCCTTATTTGATATTTGCACTTAAAGACAAAGTACGGGATTTGCACTTCAGAAAACAGCAAAATGAATGCAAACAGCTCAAATCATTCACAATGTGAAGATTAGTATACATAAACACCTGTCATAGAACCTTTGGGTAGAATACGTAGTTTTGGTGAAAATCTGGACATTTAAACTTCAAAATTTACAGTGACGTTAAAGTGCACGGGCCATTCCAAAATTGTCCGATCAGCCGTTAGTCGAAGGTCGCGCAGAGTTAAGCCGTTTAACCAATCAGTCTGTCCGCTGGTCATGCGAACGTACACATAACCGCGATTCACAATTTCAGCAAAATTTAAATTAGCGGAAAGAACAATATTCTGGTAACATAGCGTTATTAGTTTTTCTCATAAAACAACAAATTCATGACGTATGGATCTCAAACTTTCAACACACCATTTGTAAGTACTAAACTACCGTTTGGTATCGATAACGAAGGGAAGTAATGGACTTGCAAATACCAAACACTATCTTTAACAGACTGACAGACGGATCTAAAAACATCAAACGATTTCACGTGAAAAAAGCCAATTGTTTTAAGTTAGAGGCAATTTAGTCTCAAGGCCCTTCTGCCAGGAACATATGCGAGGGCCCTTTTGCCAGCCATACAACAAATTCTACAGCTTGAGGTTCTGGTTGTTCATATTTAATCTAAATTTATCCCACTCCCCAAAATTTGACCCCCTCTCAAGGACCACTTGAAGTATTTACCCAGGGAAGCCCCAAATAATCCTGTTACAGTTGACCTCGACCTTCACCCTGTCATATCAAACAATAGGTTTGATAGCATTCAATGCTAGATGGGATCTCAGCCAAAGATCAACTGATTATGACTACATGTATGTCTATGGGTAAAAAAAAAATCCTGTTTTTCTTTGTATTTTTATAACAAGCTCATTTAATCACGCAAATATGATACACCTTCAAAGAAATCTCATGCAGAGCTGCCAAATTTTATTAATCCCTTTAAGTAATTTCATGCCTAGGAATTAGCAATTTTGCCATATTTTGAGTCAAAATATGCAGTGGAATTACACAGAACTAATAAGATAAAATCCACATTTTTTATGCAAATTTCAATGTTCTTTGCCACTTTCAGTAGAAGTTACTGAAAATCAGTACCATTTGGCAGCCATGCTCATATGGTTTGCTCATTATATTTGTTCAGAAAAACCAAAACAAAACATAAGTCTAAAGAGTCAGCCCCCTTCCCAAGAAGAACAAAAATAATAAAGACAACATAACACCAAAATCAATTCATACTGTTTTTCAAACTGCCACTACTTGGATTTTGGACAGAATTTTGGCACTCTTACAATAAATGTCGGACAGTGTAATTCATGTTTATTAGGTTTAACAGTTGAAGTCTAGGTACTACCCTGCACAATAAAGACAAAACCACAAAATCATTTCATACCGTTTTTCTCACTGACTGCCACTATTTGATTGTGGACAGAATTTTGGCACTGTTACAATAAATGCCACACATTGTAATCCTTGTTTACAGAGTTTACCAGTTGAAGGCTGGGCACTACCCTGCGTTTACTTTAGTAATCTATATCTATCAAAGACACTGGCCAAGGTGACACTACAATAACTATACTAACAAGATGTGATTCATCCTACATGGAGACAATCAACAGTAACATTAACCTTGTACATAAATCAGCAGGCCTCTAGCCAAAGGAGTGCAATTTGCAGTGTTGTAGTCAAGACCAGGCCATCCGAGACCAAGACCAAGACCAAGACCAGATACCCCGAGACCAAGATCAAGACCAAGAAAAAGAGGTCCGAGACCAAGACCAGACGTCCGAGACCAAGACCAGCACTTTCCGAGACCAAGACCAAGACCAAGACCAGCATTTCAATTAACACTAATTTGTGCATGTTTTGAGGATTATGCAACTTTGTTACTTAGCATTAACTGCCTACTGCTCATACATTGCAATCAGTCTGTAATAGGATTTTTAAAGTTTTAATAAAATTAACAGTTAATGAAGAACATTAAAAATTATATTTTCATTGTGTCATTTGTCACTTACATGTAAAATGCCTCCTAAAGTTTAACGCAAAATAGGCCTATGACTATGCGAGGGCGTTCCAGGCTTTCATAAAGAAGACGATGCTAGCTACATCTCCATTGTCATCGCGGTTTGTCTGGTATGTGGGCTGGCACGGCAAGTCGGAGGCCACAATATCTAGGCGTTCTGATGACCGCCGCTGTAGAAAAATTGGCGAATTTGGGAAACTGCATTGCCTCCTAAAAATGGCCCTAGAATCAACACGCCTTACTCAAAA